>JARLTB010000214.1:6202500-6440000 GCA_030141615.1 Unio pictorum
GTTGTTTATAATTTCCTCACATATACGTCATTGAAGTCTATAATAACATCGTAACATCTATGATAATCCACGGATGACACAATACGTACAATTGGTTCTCAAGTCGCTTAAAGATCAACGGTGATATAAGACAAAAGACGTAGTTGAAAATTCAAATTATAAACATGAGCTCATATTTGTGCACGATGTAAAACTGGCACGGACACAGTTTATCTCCACAATAATGCGCACTCGAAACTGACGTAATGATCATACAGGCACGTGCTGTGGGATAAAAATATAAATTTATTAAGACATTGATGCAAAAGGACGCGGCGCCGCCAGTTACCCGTCTTCGCGATATCAAGTCGTCAATGGTAGACTTCCATATACTCTGTGGACGAAATATCCCTATGGAAAGTATGTCTTGATACAGTAATTGCAATATGACTGGATAAAGAACTTGCAATATGTCTGGATATAGTAATTGCAATGTGTCTGGATACAGTAATTACATTATGTCTGGATATAGTAATTCCAATATGTCTGGATAAAGTAATTGCAATATATCTTGATACAGTAATTGCAATATGTCTGGATATAATCATTGCAATATGTCTGGATATAGTAATTGATATTGTAATTACAATATGTCTGGATACAGTAATTGCAATATGTCTGGATATAGTAATTGCAATCTGTCTGGATACAGTAATTACAATATGTCTGGATATAGTAATTGCGATATGTCTGGACACAGTAATTGCAATATGTCTAGATACAGTAAGTGCAATATGTCTGGATATAGCAATTGCAATATGTCTGGATACAGTAATTGCAATATGTCTGGATACAATATGTCTGGATATAGTAATTGCAATATATCTGGCTATAGTAATTGCAATATGTCTGGATATATTAATTGCAATATGTCTGGATACAGCAATTGCAAAATGTCTGGACGCAGTAATTGCAATATGTCTAGATACAGTAATTGCAATATGTCCGGATATAGTAATTTCAATATGTCCGGACACAGTAATTGAAATATGTCTGGATACAGTAATTGCAATATGTCTGGATATAGTAATTGCAATATGTCTGGACACAGTAATTGCAATATGTCTAGATACAGTAATTGCAATATGTTTGGATATAGTAATTGCAATATGTATGGATACAGTAATTGCAATATGTCCGGATTCAGAAAATGTAATATGTCTGGATACAGTAGTTTGAATATGATGGATACGATAATTGCAATATGCCTGGATACAGTAATTGCAATATGTCTGGACACAGTAATTGCAATATGTCTGGATACAGTAATTGCAAGATGTCTGGATATAGCAATTGCAATATATCTGGATACAGTAATTCCAATATGTCTGGATACAGTAATTGCAATATGTCTGGATACAGTAATTGCAATATGTCTGGATACAGTAATTGTAATATGTCTGGACACAGTAATTGCAATATGTCAGGATATAGTAATTGCAATATGTCAGGATATAGTAATTGCAATATGTCTGGATACAGTAATTGCAATATGTCTGGATATAGCAATTGCAATATGTCTGGATACAGTAATTGCAATATGTCTGGATACAGTAATTGCAATATGTCTGGATATAGCAATTGCAATATATCAGGATATAGTAATTGCAATATGTCTGGATACAGTAATTGCAATATGTCTGGAGAGAGTAATTGCAATATGTCTGGATACAGTAATTGCAATATGTCTGGATATAGTAATTGCAATGTGTCTGGATACTGTAATTGCAATATGTCTGGACATAGTAATTGCAATGTGTCTGTATACAGTAATTGCAATATGTCTGGATACAATAATTGCAATATGTCTGGATACAGTAATTGCAATATGTCTGAATATAGTAATTGCAATATGTCTGGATACAATATGTCTGGATACAGTAATTGCAATATGTCTGGATACAATAATTGCTTTATGTCTGGATACAATATATGTCTGGATACAGTTTATTGCAATATGTCTGGATATAGTAATTTCAGTATGTCTGGATACAATATGTCTGGATACAGCAATTGCAGTATGTCTGGATACACTAATTGCAATATATCTGGATACAGTAATTGCGTGCCCGATATTCAGCTTGATACTTGATTGGACCCTCTTTATCATTCATCAACAGGTGAAAGTACGTAAGCCAGACTAATACCCTGATACGGCGTGTTACTGGCATGACCTCACGTATATATTTGATAATTTGCCGCAGAGACACATCGCTTATGTACGGTTTATTGACGCACTAATGACGATCACGGATCCTGGAATACGTGAACGGGCACCCCAACAAAAGAGCGCACGACAAAAACGCGCAGACAAGTGAGCTCCAGACAAAAGAGCACAATACCAAAAGCGCGCAGACAAAAGAACGCTGAGAAATGAGCTGAACTTAAATTAGAATTTGTAACTATATATACACGTCCAACTGATTCTTTGATCGCAAATCTGTTTGTACCAACGTTGTACAAAGTTCTGTACTTGATCTCGACTCTACTTGTCATTATAATTTAATCGGCAATCTGCTTGGTGTTGAGTTATTTTGTATTTCATACTTGATAGTATACTTGCAAACATGTTTCTTTTGCTCAACAATGTATTCTTCAAACTATCTAAAACTTCTACCATTTGAAAAGTTTTCTACTTTTAAGTATAACTCTACTTGTTTGTATTACTCTACTTATTTGCATAATTTAATCGGCGCTCTTCTGTCGGCGCTCTTTTGGTAATGCGCTCTTTTGTTAGGTCACCACGTGAACGACTTACCCAATGGCTAAAAACCACGGCTGAGGAAGATAAAAAATTGTTGGGTGGTACAGTTTTGCAATAGAATTGATTTAATACTCTCGTGTTAACATAGTTACCATTTATTACTCGCATATCGGTTACTATCTAGGTATCTCTGCTATGGGCATATTATCGAACGCAACACTCGTCGATAGAAGGGTCTCACGCAAGTGATTATCCCAACAGAATCTACCAACTAGGAAGAAATCAAGGCTAATTGTATATACAACTAGTTTGTCTAATATATCTATTAGCGTGCATTCAAGGCCAATAGTACAAACAACTATAGTGTCTAATCTACCAACTAGCATGAATTCAAGGCTAATATTACAGACAACTTGTTTGTGTAACCCACCAGTAGTATGACTTCAAGACGAATAGTACAAACAACTAGTTTGTCTAATATAACTATTAGCATGAATTCACAAGTAATAGTACAAACAACTAGCTTGTGTAATCTACCACTAGCATGAATTCAAGGCTAATAGTAAAGACAACTAGTTTGTCTGATATATCTACTAGCATGACGTCAAGACTAATAGTATAGACAGGTAGTTTGTGTAATTTACCATTAGCATGAATTCAAGAATAATAATAGAAACAGCTGGTTTGTGTAATCCGCCACTAGCATGAATTAAAAACGAATAGTACAGACAACTAGTTTTTCTGATAAATCTACTAGCATGAAGTCAAGAGTAATAGTACAAACAACTAATTTGTCTAATATATCTATTAGCATGAATTCAAGAGTAATAGAAAAGACAGCAACTTTGTCTAATATATCTACTAGCTTGAAGTCAATGCCCAATATGCACTTCAATTAACAAGCATGTCTAATATACTTACAAGCATTACTTCAATGACCAAAGGGTAATACAAATAAGATGCTTGTCTAATATACCTACATGTGTTTGGTCGAGACCCAAATTACACGAAAATTACCAAGTTTGTATAACGTGCCTACATTTATAAAATCAATACCCAAAATAGAAACAAGTTTGTCTAACCTAACTAAAATAATGAATTCAAGGACCAACGTAGCACTTACAAGTTTGTCTAATCTACCTGCATTCATGATATCAAAGCCCAAAATAAAAATAACACGTTTATTTTATCAATCCACAAGTTTATGTAATGAATCTAAAAGTATGAAAGGAAGACCTAAAGTATACTACAAACAACAAATTTACCTGATATACCTACATGCAAGAATTCAAGGCCCGAAGTACAAATAAAACAAGTTTGTCAAATTTATCTAAAAGTATGAATGCAAGGTCCAAAGTACAGGCTACATATTGGTATATTCTACTCACAAGCAAGCATATATGCAAGGTCCAAAGTACAAATAACACATTCTTTCATCGTATGTATTAGCATGCAATCAAGCCCTTAAAGTACAAATTACATATTTTTCCAACGTATGTATTAGCATGCAATCAAGCCCTTAAAGTACAAAAACAAATTAAACGTTTGTGCAATCAACGTACAAGAGCACAAATGTGTGATATATTATAATATCATATCGTGGCAGAATAATGATAGTCGAGATGTATGTGTGATTGATTAATTAATGTTTGATATATTATAATATCCCATCGTGGCCGAATAATGATAGTCGAGCTGTATGTGTGATTCCTTAATTAATGTCTGATATATTATGATATCACGTCGTGGCAGAATAAAGATATTAGAGCTGTATGTGTGATTCCTTAATTAATGTTTCACATCGTGGCCGAATAACGATAGTCAATCTGTATGTGTGATTGATTAATTAATGTTTGATATATTATAATATCACATCGTGGCAGAATAACGGTACATGACCTTGCATCAAGACATTACACAAAAGATAGAGATATGACAATTCATCAAGACATTATACAAGTCATAGACACATGACATTGCATTAAGACATTACATAATACAAAGAGACATTGTATCAAGACATTGCATAACATATAGAGATATGACATTACATCAATACATTACACAAGAGATAGAGACATGACATTGCATCAAGACATTACACAATACATAGAGACATTGGATCAAGATATTAAATAATACATAGAGACATTGGATCAAGATATTAAATAATACACAGAAACATCTCACTGCATCAAGATATTACATAATACAAAGAGATATTGCATCATTACATTATATAATACAACGAGACATTCCATCAAGACATTATATAATACAACGAGACATTGCATCAAGACATTATATAATACATAGAGACATTCCATCAAGACATTATATAATACAACGAGACATTGCATCAAGACATTATATAATAAATAGAGACATGACATTGCATCAAGACAGTACTAAATTAATAAAGACTGACTAAGTTATTACCTAAATTAGTAGTAGTAGTAGTATGATTATATTATGATTATTATTATATATATTATTGTTATTATAATTAATATTTGTACTATAAAAATTTTATTATTATTATTATTATTATTATTATTATTATTATTGTCTAATAATTTATATACAACAACACCTTTGGGGGAGCGGACAAAAAGGATATAGTTTAATTATAGGCATCAGGTAAAAACAGGGTGACACCTCAAACTGTTGACGAAGTAATGGTGGCACGACGACATGGTATGCCATCATAAAGGACATTAAACATTACATAATGCAAAAAGAAATTGCCTAATGCAATATGTTATATCATGCATAAAACACTAAAGTTTATGCAAAGAAAATATATAATGGATACAGTCAATACATAAAGACGGCACGTAATGCATAAAGGCGGAATGTGAGGCACTTAATGCATAAGAAGTTACGTAATGCATAAAGAAGGTACGTAATGCATAAAGAAGGTACGTAATGCATAAAGGCGGTACTTAATGCATAAAGACGGTACGTAATGCATAAAGACGGTATAGGATGTACGTAATGCAGAAAAGCAGTACGTAATGCATAAAGAAGATACTTAATGCATAAAGAAGGTACGTAATGCATAAAGACGGTATAGGAGGTACGTAATGCATAAAGACCGTACGTAAAGCATAAAGACGGTACGTAATGCATAAAGGCGGTATAGGATGTACGTAATGCATAAAGACGGTACGTAATGCATAAAGGCGAGCAGCAGAGGAGGCGAATCGGACAACGGTTTTAAACAAGTTTTCAATGGATTAGGGCTTAAAACCCAATCAAAACGGCTACAAATCAATGAACAGGCAAAAAATAAATGAAATCAGTCAAAAAAAAAAAATAATGAAAAAATCAATGAAATCAAAAAAAAGAAAGTCTCCATTTGCCAAACGGAGACCTAGTCATTTTTGTCCGAAAACATGATCCTGCAGGGTTTTCAAAATGGGTAAAAACTCTTCAACCGAATATTTTATCAAGTCCGATACGATATCGTGTCCTAGGGACGAAAATCCTTTCAGGATGAAAATCCTTTCAGGACTTCACAAACAGACTAATTTGTAAAACTTCGCCTTGTAAATCAATCAGATTATTGGACTGGTCAGTGAGTTTGAAATTAATTCTTGTTAATGAATTATTATGACATCGCATATAGACTGGATTAGTTGGATCCTCAATAATTAAAAACCCTGAAGGGGATGTTGGTGCAAAAGAGTATAAAATATATCCTTGCTGAGCTTGATTTGATCGTTCTAAATTTATTTGATAGCTTCCTTCGATAACATCACATACTAAATTGATCGCCATCACCGATGAAATATTCACATTTTGAGGAGCGATATGCCTGCCACCACCATTTGGGTCATTATTATGTTTGAGGATTTTTATTTCCTGTGATGTTGTTTTTTTCCACGTATCATGAATTATTTTAAAACCAACATCGACGGTGTCACTGAGAAGTTTTTTTAGTTCTGGTACGTTATATCCGGGTAGTTTAAATGTTGGAATATCCTTGACGGGGATTTTATAGTCTGTTGCAAATGTTGTTCTCGATAGGGGATTATCATCATCTAATATACCCTGAATCATTTTCAAATTAAATGTCTCCATATCGTCGATAATTTTATTGCATGTTTCTACGACGCTGATAAATTCATCTCGGGTGAGAGAGCCGGATTTAAGAGATATTAACAACAGTGAAAAATCATTATTCATTGCTGTGAAATTTTCAATAATTTTAGGTTCGTCAATAAAATGATATCCCTCTAAATTATCCCCTTCCTCTCTCTCTCCAGTTAGATGGTATCCGAGACCAAAAAAATCTATAGTAATCCTGTGATCTTTATAACTCTTTATTGGATTATCAGATTTTATCCTGTCTGTGACATAATCGGTTTTTTTGGGTTCTGGTAAATCAACGGTTTTTCCCCCGGGTGGTAATTCAGGCCATCCTAGTACGGTTCTAATAGAACTCTGATAGATATCTAAGACGTAACCATCTGTGCTTATCTCAATGGCAGATGATAGTGTCGGCTCATGAACCGTTATAGCGATTTTTGATTCTTTTCCAGTAATCGATTTTATTCTACGTTGCAATTCAGCATGATTTGTTCAATTTGGTATGATCCGGTTGGTATCGAAACAACGTTCCAGTCTGGGGTACCGTCGTCTTTATTCTTATACGAGAACACCAGTGAATTATTGGGTTGTTGACCACCAAATGATTTTGACCTAATATTTGGCCAACTGTGATACACTCGTAATTTTGCTAACGCGATTTCCTTCACGGGGACTGGGGTAGGGAAATTCACACTGAATTCTGGATTCGTTGATGTTATTGAGATCATGCTTGTTTGTACTGGGTTTGTGTTCTCCACTATTCGTTGAAGTAATTCCATCTGTGTTGTCATTATACTGTTGTTGTCGCTCTAATTTTGACACAGCAGAATCATAAATACTGACCATTGCTGAGAACTCACTCTCTGATATAATTGTATCATCGAGTGATGACGATATCATTGAGGATAATTGCGAGTATGCAGTGGATACAACATGAAATTAAATTATGTAGTCTTGTAGTTTGCGTTGGCTGCATGATGATATTTTTTTATTATAATTGAAATTATTCCGCGATTGTTGTTGCCGCAGAAATGCAAATTGAAACAGCTATCGGGGCCATCATTGTCACTGAAGACAGTATAATACCAGCTCCGGTGATTACACCACAAACAGCGTACACAGTAACATCAATTGCGGTAATTCTTCGTTGGTATTTTTTTATTTTTATTTGATACTCCTCAATGAGGGTTTTGAGTCTAGTTTGAAATTCTCTGACCTGATCATAGCGATATTGCGATGATGAAATCATTTTATCCTTAAATCAGTTTACTATTTCAATTGAAACCGTTATTTACTTAAATCCGCTACGAATTCCACATACCAGGTTGTTGAAACCCTAACCAAATTTTTATCAGTAGATGTTATCGTGAACTTTTCAGTTGTATCCTTGTCGATGATCGTTGAAATCGTATTATTGACCCCAGATGAACTCGACGATGAAATATTAAATTGAGTCGTTGTCACTAGCGTTAATCGATAAATACCCTTAACGGTTGCAGTGATATCTAATTTGTTGTTTGTAGGTGTCCACTCAAATGATCCGTGTTTGATTGTGTATACTACGTTATTGGTTTTCTCATGAGGGATTTTTGTTTTTTCAATGATTGTTATCATCCTCGAAAAATCATTTTTGATGGCCTCGGTGAAGGTTTTCGTCTCATCGATGGATTTTTTGATATCCGGAAGTTTTAGTTCAATTTTATCCAACGAGCTTCCAATAAATTTATCAATGATATTTCTACGGAATGAAGTAAACTCTTTTCCGTGTTCTTCAGTTTTAGATTGAAGTGTTGTTAGTTCCAACACAGAATTTTTCAACTCATCGTTGAGAGTTTTTAATCTATCTGTAATCGTCGAAAAAAGTACACCCGGTTTGAGTTTACCCTGATCGGAAAATAACGCAACGGTGTTCTCGATTGCGTCTCGTTGTTTAACCAATATATCATCCAGAGAAACATTACTAGTTTTCAATTTACCCTGACGATCTTGAAATACAACTATTTCCCCGGAGTCAACACTTGTTAAGTTCAACGTCTCAGCTATTTCATCTTCAATTATTTTTTTTATGTCCTTGATAGAATCAAGGGTTGCAGATATTTCTGTGGTTGGTTTCTTCAGCGCTAATAGAGGTCTTCCCCAAATATCAATCATTGTTATTGTAAAACTCTTTCTCTCTCTAAAATCTCTTTGATTTCCAGCGATTACTGGTGTATTCATTTACGACAATATGAGGTGGTTTTCCAGATGTTGAAATAGCATCAAGGACATTTAATACTTCACTGCCGCATATTGGTGGATCATTCATTTGTTGTGTTGGTAGCGTAGAATACCAAGTCTTCATTGGAAAAATTTTTATGTAACGCATAAACTCTTTTGGCGGTGCTAATCCATATGAATCAAAATAGACGATTGCACGTGGATCAATAGCGTATGCAACCCAGTGAGTTCCAGGTCCGGTGCTGTTATCTAAATTAATAATACCTGTTTCAGTGTTGTTTGGTTGATGTGGTAATTGATCTTTCATAAAGACACCTCT
The DNA here is from genome assembly GCA_030141615.1 of Unio pictorum. Classification (NCBI taxonomy): domain Eukaryota; kingdom Metazoa; phylum Mollusca; class Bivalvia; order Unionida; family Unionidae; genus Unio; species Unio pictorum. Next base: position 6,211,875 of record JARLTB010000214.1, read on the forward strand.
GAAATTTTTAATCGCAAGTTTTTTAGCAGCATCCATTAAATCAAAATTGGACATGGGAACCATAGGTTCCTCAATTAATAAACCGTTCCTGGGATTCTCAGGCCTGATCCGTGAACGGATCTCCCGCTGTACCATGAATACGGGGTTCCTGGTAGTCTTAGACCCTTTCCCTTTTTTTGTATCTGGATCCACGAACGGATCCACCAGTTCTCTTTTTTAGTATCCCCTTAAGAATTTCTAACGCTTCCGCGCTAGATGCCGTTTTAGCTAACCCTGGGGCAGCGATTCTTAACGCTTTCTTGTAGTCACCGATTCCTAACTCTGCCGCTTTAGCTATCAATGGGGTAATGGCTCTTAACGCTACCTCTGAACTCCTTTGAATGGATCCACCGGTTGCTTTATTAAACAACTTCCCTGCCGCGGCACCAACGGTTCCTAACGCTGCCGCTTTAGCCACCGCTAGGGCTGCTGCGGCTATCATCGCTGGAATAGCAGCTAACAACGAGAATATACCACTCGTTTTAATCATATTTTTTATAGCAGCCGCAGAAAGAGTAATCTGAATACCTTTTGTGGCTACAAGTGCATCATTGAAATGTTTTATTTGACGAGTTGTCAGTGATAATGTATTTGCACCACCAGTCATTTGATTGGGTTTCAGTGTGATTGTGGTTCCACATTTTTTAGCCGATTCTGATTGCAATTTCTTGACTTGACCGGGAGTTAACGCAACACTAATAACACTATATGACATTATACATAATAGATTGATTCTAAATCGTAAAGCGATTCAATGGAAAAATCGTTTACATGTTTTCCACTGGTGCATCAATGATTCTCATTCCTTCACCAACACCTTCAAGTAGCATTGATTTATCACTGAGAATGACAGCAACTGCTCTGTAATTAATAATACCACCAGGACGGGTTACACGGGCTCTAAAGTGTATATCAACGACAGATTGTCTTGTTAAATCAAGATGTTCCAATGAAAAGTAATAAATCGGATACAGACTTTTAAAATCCAATTGTGATATTTGCAAACCAGTATCAACATTTTGATCACGTGCCATATATGACAACAGGTTATGATAGACACGTGCAATATGGTTGTGATTGTAATCAAGTTGTATATCCTCGGATGGTTCCTGCTGTCCGTTTATTCTCAGCGAGACTTCATTAACACCTAACTGATCAAATATCATATGACTTCGTTCTTGAGTACCAACTCGTGCATTATTCTGTAATGCAATAAATATATGACGTGGAGCTGAAACCCCTTATTTTGATGCCAGGTGCCATGTGAATGTATCATCAACATTGTCCTGTTTGATATCAGTGGTCACTGATAACCAACTCAATAATGATTTTCCTCCTTGGTCCATAAATGATAACAATTTTTCTTCTGTGGTGATTGATGGAGTTAACACTGGCATCCACAATGATAGTTTTGTTAAAATGACTTTACCATCAGCAACACCAGCATCACGCCAGATTGCATCATTATCAGTACCCTTTCGCGCAAGCGCTACTGTATGCTTCGCTCCATAAATAACTTTTCTAACATTTCTACAGAATCCGAAAATATGATGCAGTGGAATCGCACATGAAAACTGTCGACGCTGTTCATCTAATGTTGCTACACGTGTTGCAAACCCTAGATTGTAGTTAGGGATGTTATTAATGACATCAAAAGTACCAGCTGGTCTTGTATATCCGGCTGGTGCCGGATCAACTGCGGTATTCAGTGTTGCCTTTACTCTAGAATACTGGACGTGTTCAGGGTGATCAGTAATATCCTTAGAAAACATCATAGATGGACCCGCTGATCTTGTATAATCATCAGAATATCTCGCTAACCCTATGATTGTTGTGGCAACATCAACATCACGGTCAATGGATTCAATTTTTTTCCATCAATGAGATATCTAGCGCTATCAAATAACGCCATGATACCGTTATTGACAAAACCAATTTTGATAGTTGGGTTATTGTCATATGGTGTATTAGCAGCGACATTTGTTACAAGTTCTCCTTGGACTTCAATAAACGCTTCACACGGCAAAAAGTATTTACTGGTATCATGAACTTGAAGTTCAATTCGCGATCGGAGATCTGGTTGTACTGCGTGATAAGAATAAAATTGAAAATCGCGTACAGAATCATTTTTGAGCACTGGGGCATCCATATCAAATGCTGGATCAGGTGACCTTTTGAACATTTTATTCTATTTATCAGAGTCTAAATCGTGAAATCATAAAAAGATTTTCATCGTCGTATTTTTTTAAAGCCACTTCCCGCTATCATGTTTGCTATCATGTTATTTTGGTCACTTGGAGTCACCAGCGATGCTAATTTTTCATCTACTGCGTTATTTATTATTTTACTAACACTTGCAGGCATTTCTGCTGTAGATGGCAATGGTACCGGTTTCTTTTTTCGTCTAACTAATGATGTTATTTTATTTTTCACGGCTGAAAACGCTTTTCCCGCAAGATCTCCAACAGCACTAATACCCTTATCACGAATAACATCAATGGCTTTCATTCCTAATTGTTTAGCTAACGGCATCACTTTTGGAGCCATTCTTGAAAATAATCCTAAAATGGTATCACCGAAACCATCTCCGTAATATGCACTATAAACTGGAAACCGTGAATTAACTACATAGACACTGGCTGGTTTATCATGATTGTAGTGTATGATCATTCTTATTTAATTGTTATTTATCTAATCAATTGACTTCGTCATCAGATTCATAAAACAATTTTTCAATTCAGTCACTATGATACCCACTTTCCGCTAACTCGCCAATGAAATCTCGATATGTGCTGATATCCATGATACCGCCGGCAAATAACCGTCTACAGATATCAGCTGCTTCATTAATTATTTCTGGAGAGTCATTTCCAGCTCGGAACCCTCCTACAAGAACTTCTAATCGTGATATATCATTGATAACACTATCAGGACAAGCGTTTCCAACTAGACCACTCCCCAGAAATTTCTTCTCATCGTATGGGTCTTGTTTTCGCTGTCTTATTTGGAGTTGAAATTTTCTCTTGAAGTCTCTGTATTCCTTCATCCTTCTATCTAAACTCCCAGTATTTATTTCATACACTATATCAGCCCATTCATTACGTGACATTCTATAATTCGTATAATTGTCCCTGAAAAACGTCTCTTGTGAATCATAGCTGTTAGCAGCAAATTCACCTAAATTGTCTCTATCCTCGTTGAGAATTCGTTGTTTAGCGCTATCGGTAAATATAATTGATATAGGTAGTTGTCCACTAACTAGTTCTTCCTGAAATCCTTCAAATTTTCGTTCTGATATATCCTGAGGAAGTGTTTTTAATGCTTTTTTTGTTTGTTTAGTTCTTTTTGCTATTTTTTCTAACACAGGGAGAAAAGTCTCTTCTTGTTTTTTTCCTTGTTCAGAGATTGTTGATACTATCTGTTTCGTTGCTGTGGTTACTGGTTTAAACAATTCTTCAGACCCCACAGCAAAATCAGTCTGAAGACTCTGTCGTTGTTGCAGTTTATTCCTTACAGAGTCACGAATTGGTATAAATCTCTTAATTGCATCTAATCGTTCACGAGCTAATCGGGTTGTTAATGCTTCATTGACCATTATTTGAAATCGCAAACAATTTTTCAATTGCAAAACAATTTTTCAATCCCGACCTAACACCACCGTGCAACTCTTTTTTTTTTGACATTTTAACGGCTCTATCAATGATGGAGCAAGTGTCCAAATTGTATATAAAATATTAATTATGACACTTTCCCCACTTTTTTGACATGTCGGATGATTTTTAATACCATCAAAAAAGTCTTTTTTTGATGTTTTAAGGGTGTTATCAGGTGTGAGGGAAGTGTGGAAATTGTATATAAAATAATTAATACCACACTTCCCTCATTCTATTTTTGATCAATCTGACATGTCGTCCATCGATTTATTCACTGATTTTTGACATTCCCCCTTGAGGGTCGGCTAAAAAAAATGAAAATCTCTTGAGGGTCGGTCACAATCAAAAAATGATAAAGGGGTCAGGCAATCAAAAAATGATAAAGGGTCGGTCGGTCAATTTTCTTGAATTAACGCCCGTAGGTTTCTAATTTTAGAATTGACCTCCTTTTTCAATTCGTATTCGTTACCTAATTCTTTTCGTATCCCCTCTACGATAGTATACAACGGGACAAACACACTTATGTCACTGGAAAATGCAAGAGAGTCTCTAATAGAATTCTGAATTCTTTTGATGAGCGCATATTTCTTTGGTAACATATATTTATTGTTGTTTACTCCGTATTCTATATCCTGAAAATCTGACTTGATTTGATCAGGATTTAACCCATCTGATAGTTCAATATTATGACTCTTCAATTTTAAAATTTCAACTACTCATGTTTTCGGAATTCATTATTCTATAACAATGACATATCTCTAATTGAAAAATAAGACGCATTAGACATAACTAAATTGAATTTTCTGTCCGGTCTTTTTTGAAATAGCCGATCGATAAATCCCCCCTGCAACTTTTTGTACAGAAGTCGGATAGATATTGAAATATTTTCCGGCTTCATTCATTGATTGAAATATTTTCTCTTCGTTAGTTGTATTCAAAGATGTCACAGGTCTCTTCCCAACCGTTTTGCAAGTGCCAGTCCTTCCTCGTTTGGAATTCTCACTCTGTGTGATAGCTTGCAGATTTGATAAAGAATTGTTCCTTGGATTAGAATCCTTGTGATCAATAACAAGACCATCCTCGATCAATCCATTGAAACATTCAAATATGAAACTATGATTGTGATATTTCTTCTTTCCAGCGCTAAACATCAAATACCCTTGATTAGTCACAAAACCGACCGTTTTCTTCAGTCTACAGTGTCTTACAACACCATCACTGGATGCTTCATAATTTGTACTCACAGGATGCTGTCTGAATTCTTGGTTCATTATATACTATACTATTGTTTGTCTAATTCATTGTTTGGTCTAATGATTACATCACTGGAGAATCTTTCAATGTAGTCTTGGGGAGTTCTTATGATTTTATCCTTGACGTTGTCAGGGTCAAGGACTTTTTCAGGGTCATAATTTCTGATTGATTTTCCATTTTTTATTCTGTTATCATAATAACGCTTCAATTCCCTGTATCGCTTTCCACCACAAGCAATACATAACTGCGATTTCCCCCTGACCCCAACCCCACATCGAATACAGGGTAACGGACCAACGCTTCCACGTCGAAAACTTTGCATATGATACCTACAGAACTCATTTCTGCATGATTTGTTACACGGGGTTACTGATCCAATCATGAGCCATTTGCAGTGATTCATTATACATAAATCTTTCATTTAAATACTTGTTTTTAGTATAGCATGAGGGAGTTAAAGAGATTACCGAAAATAACACCCTTGAAAAATGCTCAGTTCAATACTGATAAGGAGTTTAAGAGATTATTGAAAATTAATCCTAAATTTAATCTCGATAAACCAAAAAAAAGACGTCCAAGAGACAGAAACATGAAGGAGTTTAAGAGATTATTGAAAATTAATCCTAGATTTAATCTCGATAAACCCAAAAAACGTCCAATAGACGGTAACAAGAGATTATTGAAAATTAATCTCCATAAACAAAAAAAACGTCCAAGAGACGGAAACATGAAGGAGTTTAAGAGATTATTGAAAATTAATCCTAAATTTAATCTCGATAAACGAAAAAAACGTTTAATAGACAGAAACATGAAGGAGTTTAAGAGATTATTGAAAATTAATCCTAGATTTAATCTCGATAAACCCAAAAAACGTTTAGTAGACGGTAACAAGAGATTACCCTGGAAAAATGCTCAATTCAATCTTGATATAGTTTCTAATACACCCAAGAATAAAATTCTTGATAGAGCCATGATTAGTAAAATCAGAGACTGTTTTAATGAATTCAAGCGTGATGGAGCATCTTATTGTTGGTCAACATTTCGAATTGATGGTGTTGTTGATGCTACCATGAATGATGAAAAAGCAGCAGTGATAATCTCACGTCTTGGGGAAAAAGTCATTTTTTTCGAATAAAATTCCTTATCCGTGATACTGGAAAATGGATCATTAGGGATTAATTTGAACCCATTCTCAAGGACAAAAAAAACTGTCACCGTGAATCAGGATTCAAAACCAGGAATTTTGACTGAAATTGACAAACCATACTACGAAAGATCTTATCCTGTCACAGCAGTTGTTTACGGGATATATCCGCTCAATGAAAAACCTGATATTGCAAAACTAGCACCAATGAAATATTCGACAGGGCTCAATTGTGTAGCAGAACGAATAATGGAACACTTCACAAATGCGTCCCGGGGAAATAAACTAATTGATCTAAGACGAAAAAAATAACCGAACGGGAATTAACGGTAAAAGAGAATGGGGCAACAATTCAGGATATAACCAAATTAGAAACATCATTGAGATTTCCAATATCGGTAGCGACGATAACCGGTGAAGTATTATACGAATCAAAATATAAATCAAAAGGAACCCCAATTGAAATTATTGATCATAACGAACACGCGTGGTCATCTGCAGTAACAATATTTCCACGGGATAGAACTGTAAAATATATCCCCCAAACTCTGTTTGGAACCAAAGAGTTTTTTTGAGAGCAGAAATTATTTGATGCTATTTACCATTTGAGTAAAGAAGACCCTGTGTCAATGTGGTTATTTCATAGTACTTCAGACGAGGAATGTAGATTTGATCAGTTTGTAAGACCCAACGGAGAATTGTACCGTACTGAAGAACTACATAATCAAATGAAAAAACTAGCTAGTGAGTTTTCACTGCAAGGGGAAGACAAAGATCAATTATTAGCAAACTGTTTTACACTACCATCAATTGCAGCACATTTTGCTAGAAAGAAAAACGCGTGGAAACCAACACGAAGTGAGTTTTTATCAGATGTCAGATTGTCCTGTCTTGAATACAGTCATGGAGGGTTATGGAATACAAAATATGACCCTGAAACCGTTATTTCAGTTGATATGATTGCGTGTTATCCAGGAAGTTTTCTCGGGTATGGAGAATGCGAGAAATATTTCAAACGATTTGGACACCCCACACACGAAATGACCCGTGTTGCGAGTAATGGACCACTGCCTGATTTTGATTTAACCGGATTCGCTTGTGTAGTATCATTTGAAATGACTACAGGACATCATCCGTGTAGTTATCTTTGGATTGGTAAACACATGTCTGAAAAACACTGGATGCCAATAGTGTTATTACGGTATATGCTTGATTGTAAGATGTTAAAATCATTAATTGTCAGTGAAGCAATTATATCCTATCGAGCACAGAAATCAGTCTGGTTACCACAACCTGATCTAGAAAAAATAATTAGCGAACAGCGAAAACTGTTTCCTGATTTTAATGAACAACAAATCATGGATTGGTCCAAACAGTTATTTGAAATCAGAAACAATGAAGCAAAAGATCTTGGACGAAGAATAATCGGTAAATTCACTCAGGGTGGTAAATACGATAATACAAGATATTCTTCACGGTTAATTATAGACAATGCTGAATACGATTTTGTAATCGCGGATCTAACGAATAAAGGCCTATATGTCAATCGTAAAGACGCATTTCTGTCCGATGGAACCAAATTGGGTACAATTGTTACCTACAACGATGGGTACAATCCCCAGTACACACATTTGAGAGCTTCTATGCTCGGTTATGATTCTATCAATTTATTTTCAATGATAAATAAATTTCCTAACACCGCAGTTAGAGTTGCCACTGATTCATTTTACATAAACAGCAAAATGGCTGATTTTATAAACGGTAGCAAGGCTACTGGCAACGAGAATTGGGGGTCATGGAGAATTAAGAAGGAAATGCTTCATGATTATATTCAATCAGCAGATGTTACAATTGAAAATAATTATCGGAATCTCAAAGAGATTCAATCAGAATTTTCTAATGCACCACCGTGTTCTGATCCCATTTGTAGATATAAAACAGTTTATTTAAACGGCTGTGGTGGGTCAGGAAAAACAACTCGTGCAATTGAGTTATTTCGTGGGAAATCAAATATGATTGTGCTAACACCAACTCATAGACTTGCAAGAGAAATGATACAGCGAGGGGTAAATGCCTGTACCTATCACAGCTTTTTCCGATGGAAGGGAGATAAATGGACTCCTGAGCGTATGGGAGAGAAATTTATTCCTGAAATTATCATTTGGGATGAAATAGACATAGTGTCTGAAGATGTATTAAAATTATTTCTTGAGTGTTTGTTATTGAAAAATACAAAAATCGTCATGTGCGGTGATCACGTCCAACCACCACCATTTGTCGGTGCATCCCCCCCCCCCCATGAATGGCTAAAGGGTTTTGTAGACTATTATGAAGAAATTGATACCGATCATAGATCACTTGATAATGAATTAAAAGAATTTAAGAAACTAATTAGATTACAACCGGATAAAATCCAGTGTGAAATAGCACGTGAAATAATTTCAGAAACTCCAATGAATGAGTTTTGGGAAATGTGGAGACCAAATGATTTGATAATTGCAAGTAGAAAAATAGTCAGGGACACACTTCAGATGAAATTATTTGAATTGCATAAACAAAAATTTGCAACACTTCCAGTGCCTCTTTGTTATAGGCCATCGGATACACGAAAACAGAACATTGAAGTTGATATTCCAGGACAGCGTGAAAAACAAATTCTGGTATTAAATGATATTGTGCTGGTTGATATCAATGTCGTTTAAGATGCATTGCGTGCTAATAAATCCCCATGGACGCTAGGATACGCAGCAACAATACATTCTTCGCAAGGATTGACTATATCCGATACAATTGTTTGGATGGTAGATAATCGCATCGAATGGTCAAATTTAGTCTATCTTGCAGTATCCAGAGTACGAAAAATAAATCAACTTCGAAGAATTGTCCTGACAGAGTCAGGCGATGACGACACCACAATGGATGATATTGATGTTAAAATTATTGATAAAAAACTTTCCGGTTACAAACAACAAGACAAAAAAAAAACAACGAGAATTTGATATTGATGCTGGATTAATAATCACTTTGAAGAAACAACAGAATAATCACTGCGTAAGTTGCAATTGTATAATGCGTTGGCAGTATTCGGATAAAGATCCTCGCCAATTTACCGTTGACAGAAAAAATAACAATCTCGGTCATGTCAGAAACAATGTGATGTTGACTTGTCTTGAGTGCAATAGACGCAACGGCGCTAGTTAAGACCCCGTGGTGGTAATTGAGTATCCTCGGGTATCACTTGTAATTGTTGTCTAGTAAATCCTCGTTGAGGGGCAGTTGAATCCAGTTTATAGACTGGAGGTCTACCCGTAGATCGTGTTATACTAGATATCTTGTGTGCAATAACACTCCATATAGGATCAGTAGCCCTTTTTCTGCCCCCTTCAAGCTCTCCTGGTTCGTATAAATACCTCACAATGACATTACTACCAAGAATTGGTTCTTTGAAATCTTGTTGTGGTTGTGCGGGTATAGACTTCTTTTTAATCGCATTGATAGGTTTCATGTTGATTGTTCTAGTAATCTCGTTATTCAGCGCAGTAATCACAGCTGGTAACCTTTTAACCCATTCACGGGATCTTTTTTCTTGGATAAATTCTTTTGAGTATTGATATCCAAATAACCGCTCAGCAATCGTCCGATTAAATCGTTCTACAATTGCCTGATCACGATGTAGCGCAGTATGTCCTCGTCGTATTGTGACATTGTGATATTTCATTGTAGATAACATTGCACCCTGAAATTCCTTGCCAGGATCAATTTGTAATAGATTTGGCCAGTGCAGAGGACCCCTTCGATAAATCCTTTCAAATGCAGAAGCAACTTCAGTGGCCGATTTTGTTTTTAACGGTTCTGCTTCTTTGTATCTACTTGCAATATCAATTATGGTTAGAGCGTATTTGTAATTGTTGTCATGTGGCAAAAATAATATATCAGCCTGATGAACTTCATTAGGGACAGTCACATCAAAATGCGAGAAATTAATTTGTTTAGGCGGTGGTAGATAAATTTGCCATAGTGCCTGTTTAGATAACCAATGAGCCGCAGTGGTTTTTTTTTCACTTTTGCAGCGCTAGCGAGTTTATTGATTGCAGCGCTACCCCTCCAGTATCCTTTTGGAGAATAGTAAATAAATTCCATGTTCTTATTAATTACCAGCACCTAACATCAATTTACTTTTCATAGCCGATTTTATCAAAAATGAAGCCAATTTTTCTTTGAAGGATTTATCAGGAATGGCATTCAACGCATGAATTAATTTCACATCTGCTAGATGCCTGTGTTGCAGATTGCTGCTTTTATAAGCGACATCATGAAGGTGATAGGCCTTATCAATGGTGTTTATTGGTTCTTCACTGGGGTTGGGTTGGTTATGATTATTGAGTCTGATATCTAATCGTGTTCCGGGGCCACAGTAGCTATATCCTGGAAGGTGTTTTTCTCCAGGGTATTTTGCCCATGGGGTTCCAGGGAATTTTGCCAATTTGGCAGCGATATCACCTCCTCGTTTTTTTTTTAAAGGTCCCTTGGGTTTAGAAACAAATCTAAATTTCTTTGTACTACATTGTACGCATTTACCAGAAAGCGATGATCGGTTATTTTTAGTTGTAATCGTTGTCAAGTCATTTGTGCCAGTACGCGCCTTACACTTCACACAATTTAGATCCATATTTTATATATAACATCATGAATGTAATTGATTATTCAGCTACCCGACGACGGGAACCTATTAAACACCATGAAATGTTACCGAATTCAATTAGAATGATTATAATCGGACCATCTGGATGTGGCAAAACACAATTGTTACTTAATTTGATAACAAGATGGATGAAATGGGACAAATTGTATTTAATAGCCCCGAGTGTAGACGATCAGCGATGCTATCAAGTGTTAAAATATTTTAACGAGAAAGCAAAAGAATTTGAAATCAACGATGATTTTATTGAATTTATTACTGATATTGATGAAGCCCCTTCCGTGGAAGACATCGATGGAAGTATTAACAATTTAGTCGTATATGACGATATCGTGTTAGATAATCAAAAGAATCCTGCTAGAATCTTTTCCCGAGGCAGGCATAAAAACACTGATGTGATATATGTCACTCAACGGTACACACAAATACCAAAAGTGATTCGCGATAATTGTAATGTGTTGTGTGTGTTTAATGGAGTTGATACTCATACACTACGAAATATTCATCAGACTTGGTGCAGCGGTGATATGAATCATAATCAATTTAGAAATTTCTTTAGTCACGCTCAGTCAAAACCACACGGATTTGTAACGATAAATTTAGCAGACCGGAGGACACGATATCGTATCGGACTTGATAAAATATTCGGTTGAAGAGTTTTTACCCATTTTGAAAACCCTGCAGGATCATATTTTCAGACAAAAATGACTAGGTCTCCGTTTGGCAAATGGAGGCTTTCTTTTTTTTTATTTCATTGATTTTTTCATTATTTTTTTTTTGGACTGATTTCATTGATTTTTTGCCTGTTCATTGATTTGTAGCCGTTTTGATTGGGTTTTAAGCCCTAATCCATTGAAAACTTGTTTAAAAACGTTGTCCGATTCGCCTCCTCTGCTGCTAGGCGGTATAGGATGTACGTAATGCATAAAGACGGTACGTAATGCATAAAGAAGGTACGTAATGCATAAAGACGGTATAGGAGGTACGTAATTCATAAAGACCGTACGTAATGCATAAAGACGGTACGTAATGCATAAAGGCGGTATAGGATGTACGTAATGCATAAAGACGGTACGTAATGCATAAAGGCGGTATAGGATGTATGTAATGCATAAAGACGGTACGTAATGCATAAAGAAGGTACGTAATGCATAAAGACGGTATAGGAGGTACGTAATTCATAAAGACGGTATGCAATTCATAAAGACGGTATAGGAGGTACGTAATGCATAAAAACTGTAAGTAATGCATAAAGGCGATACTGAATTCATAAAGACGATAGGTATGCATACAGACAATTTGTAATGCATACAGTCATTATATTATGCATCAAGACGATTCTTAATGCCTAAAGATGGTGCGTAATGCATAAAGACGATACGTGATGCACAAATACGTTACGTAATATATAAAGACGATACGTAATGTATAAAGAAGGTACGTGATACATAAAGACGATACGTAATGTATAAAGAAGGTACGTAATACATAAAGACGATACGTAATGAATAAAGAAGGTACGTAATATATAAAGACGATACGTAATGCATAAAGACATTTGAAAAGGCATAAATCATAAAGACGTGACATTTTGCATAAATACGTCACACAATGCATACCTACATGACATTATGCATAAAGACGGTACGTGATGCATAAAGACGGTACGTAATGCATAAAGACGGTACGTGATGCATAAAGACGGTACGTAATGCATAAAGACTGTACGTGATGCATAAAAACGGTACGTGATGCATAAAGACGGTACATAATGCATAAAGACGGTGCGTAATGCATAAAGACGGTACGTAATACATAAAGACGGTACGTGATGCATAAAGACGGTACGTAATACATAAAGACGGTACGTAATGCATAAAGACGTGACATGATGCATGCATGGAGTGTCTTATACCTACATTACAGAAACCTGATTTACAAGTCATAAAAGCACTGTATCATGCTTCATAATGCAATAAGAATTTGTTGAGAGTTAATGACTTTTAACAACATATTGGCTGAACTATGCTTCGGAAAAAGAGCTAAGTGTCTTTCCCAAGGTCATACCGAGACAACCAACACATACTGGGTTGGGTTGTTATTGAACTCGCTCTGCCAACTGGACTTACGCTGCTCCTCACGAGAACATACAAAATACAAATTACATTAAAGAACGAAACACCCTGCGTTTAGAACGTAAAAAGCAAGCTAGCAAAGCCACATTAAAAGAGTCTGTTTGAAAGAAAAAACGGCATTTATTTATCTGAAACCAAGCACTGATCATGCATAGAAGCAAGTCATTATGTTAATTAAACCTGAAAATCGAATAGTTGGACGTGCGAACAAAATATAAGTTATCAAATAAATCGGTAAGGCGTTGATACTAAAATCATAATTTTGGAGCTCTATTGTATAAAAGATAAAACTTTTTAATTTCATCCCGTATGCACTAGCTTGAAGGATTTGCAATATCTATTTAGCAAGATAATCAATGCCACGGTATTATGGCAATACACTACAATACTGTCGTGCTATTCCGAACACTGCACTGTACTGTCCTTTGTTAACAGAGGCAAGGACAGTTACTGGGGAATGCGGTATAGTTGGATGGAGAAATGTTTCCAATATTGAGTAACCTATTATAGCATTGATGGATATAAAAGAATTATAGTAAAACCAATAATCCTATATTCGCTTTATATTATGCTGTATAACTAACCTAACTAATATATATATATATTGGTATAAAGCAAATCTATATACCAATACTATTGGTATATCAAATAGTGATCCGCCCATAGCGCAATAATATGAATATATAAACATTCTTTCTACCGTAGGCCTATAGCTCTATGAAGAATTTCTACTCATTCATTAATCATAAATGACATGAAATTAACGACACAAATATTAATAGTCCCTGTTTTCTAAATATTAAAATGGTACACAATTTCATCGGAATCCTGTCTTTTTCCTCTCCCCCTCTCATGCAAAATAAGCACAAATCTGGAGTAAGAGAGAAATATATTGCGCTGGACGAAAACATTAAAGCTGAACTTGTACCAAGTAACCCACAGTACTCTGTTTCCTCGTAAACCTATGCTTACGCTTTCCTTGGGATTTATCTATAGTATTCATAATATCAATGATACATAGTTGCAATCGTCAGACGACACACAAGGCCTACATGTTAAATTTGTCGGTTACGATGCGCACATACTGTATTGTGTTTTAAGCCTTTGTTGTTGTTTCTGAAACCCGTTTTAATCGAGTATTAATAATTAAATATAAAACTGTCCAAATGGTCGCCAGCCCCCCCCCCCCCCCTCTTTCTGGAGCAAAAATACACGAAAATACAAGCGTTGTGGATTTTTGCTTGTGTCATACGACGATGTCTCTGGACCTATGAATGATGGCAATGTTAGTCAAGACGTACAGAGAGAGAGAGAGAGAGAGAGAGAGAGAGAGAGAGAGAGAGAGAGAGAGAGAGAGAGAGAGAGAGAGCGAGAGAGAGAGAGAGAGAGAGAGAGATATGTTTAGTCTGTAGAATCGCTAATTAAATCAAAATGATGACTTAGTTGAACTGTCAATATATTAAAATATTTTAATTACCTCTTGTTGGTTCGTGATTCCAAATCGTTTATATTCCACGCGAATTTCCATACGACAGTAGGTCAATGAGTACATGCATAGTCTATAATAAGATCACCGTGTTTGCAGTGCACTACTTTCTTCATTAAAAAAACACAACACAACAACATATTTTATGTTTAAATAATGCGTGTGTCTTATAATGATTTAATAAATGTGAATAAAAAAGGAAAATGAAAAAGAAAACAATCAACTTATCAATTTGAATATGTGATTGTGAATAACAAGAAAAATCGTAGAACTAGATTTAATAGCAGACAGCCACTTGGTTGTGAGGAGGTCATTTACTCGGGCAATATATCAGGAGCACATCGTAACTCCAACTTGCAAATATTTGTATTTGTATGTGATATAAATAAAATATATGTATAGTATGTACGCTGTATCATTGATATACCACTCGTTGTATAAATTTTTCATTAAAAGGAAACTCGGACAAGCCTCGTTTCCTTTTAATGAAAAATTTATACATCTCGTGGTATATCAGCGTACATACTATACATATATTCTATATATATATATATATATATATATATATATATATATATATAAAGATAAATTTTTTAGTAAAATTAATAAGATTGCCATTTTCTTTCAATTGTATTAAAGTAATGTTTTATTCATTTATATTAAAGTAAGTTCTAAAATATATTAAGATTAATTTCATTTATTTCTAAAGCACAACTATATATGTTAATGGAATGAAAATAGTTGCTGCGCAAGCGAAAAAAAGGCAATGTATATCGCCGTATTGTATAAAACCAGTAAGAGTAACTAAAGCTATACGAATGTACAATGCTATGTGGAACAAGCGTATTATGTTACTAAAAACATTATACGTGACATTTCCCTGATTCAGCGAGAGCCCTAAGTTTTCTCAGCAAAAATATATAATTCTGCAAACCAGACAGATTTCAAGATTATACATTGGCGAATTTCCAACTCGGTGACTAAAAGTGGGTTAACTTCTCTCTAGTGACGCAAACAAAATGGTTCTGAACAAGCTTCTCTGCTTGGTACACTAAAAGATGACCATATTTGGTGTGACGGCGCCAAACGAATATAAATAAACCACAAGATTGAGTCTTACCTTATGTCATATAACGTAAAACAAAATGGTTCCTGCATGATGATGAGTAGACGTCATTTGCTGACCGGTATACTAAGGGTATGACCTTATTTGGTCCTGACTTGAGCCAAATGCGTATAAATAAGTCGCGCAGATCGCCCAAGTCAGTTCTGTATATCGACAAGATAGCAATATCTTCGTTTCTTCGTTACAGGTAAGAATGTATATATCGTAAACTTCTTTCAGAAATAAGTGCTTTTAATGTTTGAGATTTTAATGGTAAAATTGATATGTTAGCAACATTGTTCACTTAATTCTTTTAATTATAATGTATTGTAATGGAATGTTTAAATGTTTAAAATAATTTATATTTAATTATATCTATGGTAATTTTTATTGTAAAAGTCGAATTCGCTACCAACTTCATGTTTAGATTTAATGTTAAAATAAAGTATTCTTTAAGTAACAAGGAGTAATATCTAGCAACAAATTTTCAATCAATATTCTATTTTAAAATGAGTAAAATGCATTTCTTTAAATTAATTGTTGCATTAATTACAGTTATTACATTTTATACTTTGGCTATCTTGAAATTGATCGAGAATTAACTATTTGTATAATATTCTAAAATGCAGAAATTATGCGAATGAATGAAGTTGGAAACCTTAAAATGAAATTGTAATTTTATATGTATTTCATGAATTTTGATTATAAAGTTTATAGATGTGTTTCTAGAATGTAGTAATATATGTGTATTAATTATTTAAATAAAGTTCTGTATGCCGACAAGATAGCAATATGTTCGAATTTTCATTACAGTTCCGATTCCGTACCTAAACTTCCCCAAGGCATTTCCATCATCATGTGACATCCTTTATTTAGGAACTCGTTCGTCTCTTCTTCTTTCTATCGTCTGAGTTCCTAGTATGTGTTTATGAGAACAAGTCGTAAAACTTCACATAAAACATCTCATAAAAGATGTATATATATATATATATATATATATATATATATATATATATATATATATATATATATATATATTATTGAACCTAACTCCTAGATATCTAGTATTTAACACAAGATTCCGTTTGTGAAACTCATCTCAATTTACCGAATCCTTCACTTAGTCTGTGTGTTCTTTTCTTATTTCTTTGTTTGTTTATTTTCATGCCAGTAAGATGGTTTAATTTTCTATTGCTGTTGAATAAAACATCCTGCCTTTATTGTGTTCATCTAGTATTTTGTTGGATCGAACACCTTGCCAGTGGTATGATTTCATTTTATATCGCTGTTGAATCAAACATCATGCCAGTCGAGTATCATCATTAACTACAATGCTGTATCAAACGTTCTAACAGCAGTGTGTCTTCGTTATTGCATTGTCTGGTAATACATCCTGTCAGTAGTGTGTCTATGTCTTCAGTTATTACATTATTGAATCGAACATCCTGCCAGTATTGTGTCTTCAGTAACTCCATTGTTGGACAGGACATCCTACGAGTAGCGTGTCTATCTATTGTATCGAAGATCCTGCCAGTTACTACATTGTCCATTGAACACGCTGCGAGTAGTGTACCATCAGTTATTATACTATTGGATAGTAATCTAACTTTAGTCTTCCCATTTGCGACATTATTGGATCGAAATCTAACATTAGTATTCCCATTTACGACATTATTGGATCGTAATCTAACTTTAGTCTTCCCATTTACGACATCATTGGATCAAAATCTAACATTAGTCTTCCCATTTACGACATAATTGGAACGAAATCTAACATTAGTGTTCCCATTTACGGCAATATTGGATCGAAATCTAACATTAGTGTTCCCATTTACGGCAATATTGGATCGAAATCTAACATTAGTGTTCCCATTTACGGCAATATTGGATCGAAATCTAACATTAGTGTTACCATTTACGACATTATTGGATCGACGATCTAATTTGTAATATTTGCAGTTACATTATTATACCGAACACACTGTGTTTTCATCTAAGAAATGTCGGATCGAACAGGATTATATTCTATCCATTAATCTGGATTCAACTTCATATTCTGTTCAGTGCTAATCTGTGTTACTTTGATTTCTTGTCTCTTAGGCATCGTGATAAATTTAGAAGATTAAATATCTGGCTAATATTCTGATATCTTTTCTTATATGTGTATTTATGACTTCATGGGATTTAATCTGTGACTAAGATTCTTACATAACCAAGTTCTCGTGTCTTGTCTGACATGTATCGTTATGATTTCATAAGAAATGTATAACATTCTTATATAACCCAGTTCTTATATCCTGTATCATATTTATATTGATGAGTTTTCAAGATTAAATTTCAGGCTAACATTCTTATATAACTTTTTTTCTTGTGTAATATTGATATCTACAGATTGTATATCTTTATGTTTTCAAATTGCCCGTCTCATAGTTGAGAAGCGACTGGTTTTCATAAAAATCACCCACAGTACACGATATCCACAATCACGTTATTTCAATAATTGTAAATAACGGATTTATCTTTCATCTGTCCATTGTTCATCAAATTACAGGTCCTTATGGTAAGTAAATCTGCGTAGAAGTGCAACGTGTCTAAGTTAAAAGTGTGCAAATGTCTGCATGTAAGTTCACGTCGGGAATTAAATTGCTTCCGTGCTTAATGAGCCAAGAACCAGAACAGAAAGAACCACCGACTCACACGAAGCAACTTGAAAGCTTTCTTCACATACCCCCATTGGCCAAACCCGAAACTCGAATCCACGCAGGCAGATGCAATGTGGCAATAATCCGCAACGGTGAGCGCTTTAGATCGCTTGGCCTCGGCTCCACCCCCCGCCCTTAATTCGTTGTACAGTACGCGCTCAGTGGGTACAGTGTTATTTCTTGATTCATGAATTAGTTGTACATTGCATACACATTTGGCTAATTGCTATTCCTTGATTCTTGAATTAGTTGTACATTACACGCTAACTGTTTTAACTGGTATTCCTTGATTCATGAATTAGTTGTACATTACACGCTAATTGTGTTAATTGTTATTCTTGATTCATTAATGAGTTGTACATTACATACACATTGGGCTAATTGTTATTCCGTGATTCAAGAATAAATTGTGCATTCAAAAATCTTATTGGGCACATTGTTATATGTTGATCATGAATTACTTGTACATTACACAGTTATTGGGCACATTCTCATTCCTTGATTGACGAATAACGTCCTAATTACGTCGTTTTATTAAGGAGTAGGGAGTGCGCTTACAGATCATCAATATCTGACCTCTGTGTTGGTTGGTGCCTCGAGTTCGTCAAATATTGGTATCAGAGAAAGCTTGCCAAAGTTCTCCGTGGGTCAATGGTTTCTCTCAGAGCTTTCGCTGATTTTATTGTCCACCAAATATACTGGTTAGAACAAATGTGCTTAAAAAGGGTGTTAAACCCATAACATCCAACCTATTCATGAACTAGTTCTACAGTACGTGTTTATTGGGCATGTAGTTCAATACAATTATTCATGAACTGGTTCTACAGTACGTGTTTATTGGGCATGCAGTTTAATACATTTATTCATGAACTGGTTCTACAGTACATGTTTATTGGGCATGCAGTTTAATACATTTATTCATGAACTAGTTCTACAGTACGTGTTTATTGGGCATGCAGTTTAATACATTTATTCATGAACTGGTTCTACAGTACGTGTTTATTGGGCAAGCAGTTTAATACATTTATTCATGAACTGCTTCTACAGTACGTGTTTATTGGGCATGCAGTTTAATACATTTATTCATGAACTGCTTCTACAGTACGTGTTTATTGGGCAAGCAGTTTAATACATTTATTCATGAACTGCTTCTACAGTACGTGTTTATTGGGAAAGAAGTTTAATACATATATTCATGAACTGGTTCTTCAGTACGTGTCTATTGGGCATGCAGTTTAATACATTTATTCACGAACTGGTTCTACAGTACGTGTTTATTGGGCATAACGTTCGTGTTTATTGGGCATCGAGTCAAATACATTTATTCATGAACTAGTTCTAACGTGTTTATTGGGCATGGAGTCTAATATATTTATTCCAGAACTAGTTCTACAGTACGTGTTTATTGGGCATGTAGTTGAATACATTTATTCATGAACTAGTTCTAACGTACGTGTTTATTGGGCATGTAGTTGAATACATCCATTCATGAACTAGTTCTAATGTACGTGTTTATTGGGCATTTAGTTGAACACATTTAATCATGAATTAGTTCTAACGTACGTGTTTATTGGGAATGTAGTTGAATACATCTATTCACGAACTAGTTCTAAAATACGTGTTTATTGGGCATGGAGTCTAATACATTTGTTCATGAATTAGTTCGAACTTTCGTGTTTATTGGGCATGTAGTTTAATACATTTATTCATGAACTGGTTCTACAGTACGTGTTTATTGGGCATGTAGTTGAATACATTTATTCATGAACTGGTTCTACAGTACGTGTTTATTGGGCATTTAGTTGAACACATTTAATCATGAATTAGTTCTAACGTACGTGTTTCTTGGGCATGTAGTTGAATACATCTATTCATGAACTAGTTCTAACGTTCGTGTTTATTGGGCATAGAGTCTAATACATTTATTCATCAACTAGTTCTACAGTACGTGTTTATTGGGCATGTAGTTGAATACATTTATTCATGAACTAGTTCTAATGTACGTGTTTCTTGGGCATGTAGTTGAATACATCTATTCATGAATTAGTTCTAATGTACGTGTTTATTGGGCATGGAGTCTAATACATTTATTCATCAACTAGTTCTACAGTACTTGTTTATTGGGCATGTAGTTTAATACATTTATTCATGAAATAGTTTTACAGTACGTGTTTATTGGGCATGTAGTTGAATACATTTATTCATGAACTAGTTCTAATGTACGTGCTTATTGGGCATGTAGTTTAAAACATTTATTCATGAACTGGTTCTACAGTACGTGTTTATTGGGCATTTAGTTGAATACATTTATTCATGAACTAGTTCTAATGTACGTATTTATTGGTCATGTAGTTGAATACATCTATTCACGAACTAGTTCTAACGTTCGTGTTTATTGGGCATGGAGTCTAATACATTTATTCATGAACTAGTTTTACAGTACGTGTTTATTGGGCATGTAGTTGAATACATTTATTCATGAACTAGTTTTACAGTACGTGATAATTGGGAATGTAGTTGAATACATTTCTTCATGAACTAGTTCTAATGTACGTGCTTATTGGGCATAAAGTTTAATACATTTATTCATGAACTGGTTCTACAGTACGTGTTTATTGGGCATGTAGTTGAATGCATTTATTCATGAACTAGTTCTAATGTACGTGTTTCTTGTTCATGTAGTTGAATACATCTATTCATGAATTAGTTCTAATGTACGTGCTTATTGGGCATGGAGTTGAATACATTTATTCATCAACTGGTTCTACAGTACGTGTTTATTGGGCATGTAGTTGAATACATTTATTCATGAACTAGTTCTAACGTACGTGTTTATTGGGCATGCAGTTTAATACATCTATTCATGAACTAGTTCTACAGTACGCTTTTATTGGCCATGCAGTTTAATACATTTATTCATGAACTGGTTCTACAGTACGTGTTTATTGGGCATGTAGTTGAATACATTTATTCATGAACTGGTTCTACAGTACGTGTTTATTGGGCATTTAGTTGAACACATTTATTCATGAAATAGTTTTACAGTACGTGTTTATTGGGCATGTACTTGAATACATTTATTCATGAACTAGTTCTAATGTACGTGCTTATTGGGCATGTAGTTTAAAACATTTATTCATGAACTGGTTCTACAGTACGTGTTTATTGGGCATTTAGTTGAATACATTTATTCATGAACTAGTTCTAATGTACGTGTTTATTGGGCATGTAGTTGAATACATCTATTCACGAACTAGTTCTAACGTTCGTGTTTATTGGGCATGGAGTCTAATACATTTATTCATGAACTAGTTCTACAGTACGTGTTTATTGGGCATGTAGTTGAATACATTTATTCATGAACTAGTTTTACAGTACGTGATAATTGGGAATGTAGTTGAATACATTTCTTCATGAACTAGTTCTAATGTACGTGCTTATTGGGCATAAAGTTTAATACATTTATTCATGAACTGGTTCTACAGTACGTGTTTATTGGGCATGCCGTTGAATACATTTATTCATTAACTTGTTCTAATGTACGTGTTTATTGGGCATGTAGTTGAATACATTTATTCATTAACTGGTTCTACAGTACGTGTTTATTGGGCATGTAGTTTAAAACATTTATTCATGAACTGGTTATACATTACGTGTTTATTGGGCATGCAGTTGAATACATTTATTCATGAACCGGTTCTTCAGAATATGTTTATTGGGCATGCAGTTGAACACATTTATTCATGAACTGGTTCTACTGTACGTGTTTATGGGCATAACGTTCTTGTTTATTGGGCATGGAGTCTAATACATTTATTCCTGAGCTACTTCTACAGTACTTGTTTATTGGGCATGTAGTTGAATACATTTATTCATTACCTGGTTCTACAGTACGTGTTTATTGGGCATAAAGATCGTGTTTATTGGGCATGGAGTCTAATACATTTATTCATGAACAGGTTCTACAGTACGTGTTTATTGGGCATGTCGTTGAATACATTTATTCATGAACTTGTTATACGGTACGTGTTTATTGGGCATGTAGTTGAATACATTTATTCATGAACTGGTTCTACAGTACGTGTTTATTGGGCATTTAATTGAATACATTTATTCATGAATTAGTTCTAACGAACGTGTTTATTCGGCATGTTGTTGAATACATCTATTCACGAACTAGTTCTAACGTTCGTGTTTATTGGGCATAGAGTCTAATACATTTATTCATGAACTAATTTTACAGTAGGTGTTTATTGGGCATGTAGTTGAATACATTTATTCATGAACTAGTTCTAATGTACGTGTTTGTTGGGCATGTAGTTGAATATATCTATTCACGAACTAGTTCTAACGTTTGTGTTTTATGGGAATGGAGTCTAATACATATATTCATGAACTAGTTCTACAGTACGTGTTTATTGGGCATGTAGTTGAATACATTTATTCATGAACTAGTTCTAACGTACGTGTTTATTGGGCATGTAGTTTAACACATCTATTCATGAACTGGTTCTACAGTACGTGTTTATTGGGCATGTAGTTGAATACATTTATTCATGAACTAGTTCTAACGTACGTGTTTATTGGGCATGTAGTTTAATACATCTATTCATGAACTGGTTCTACAGTACGTGTTTATTGGGCATGTAGTTGAATACATTTATTCATGAACTAGTTCTAACGTACGTGTTTATTGGGCATGTAGTTGAATACATTTATTCATGAACTGGTTCTACAGTACGTGTTTATTGGGCATGTAGTTGAATACATTTATTCATGAACTAGTTCTAACGTACGTGTTTATTGGGCATGTAGTTTAATACATCTATTCATGAACTAGATCTAAAGTGTTTATTGGGCATGGAGTCTAATACATTTAATCATGAACTAGTTCTACAGTACGTGTTTATTGGGCATGTAGTTTAAAACATTTATTCATGAACTGGTTCTACAGTACGTGTTTATTGGGCATGCAGTTTAATACATTTATTCATGAACTGCTTCTACAGTTTCGTGTTTATTGGGTATGTAGTTTAAAACATTTATTCATGAACTGGTTATACAGTACGTGTCTATTGGGCATGCAGTTAAATACATTTATTCATGAACTGGTTCTTAAGTACGTGTTTATTGGGCATGCAGTTGAATACATTTATTCATGAACTGGTTCGACAGTACGTGTCTATTTGGCATAACGTTCGTTTTTATTGGACATGGAGTCTAATACATTTATTAATGAACTAGTTCTACAGTACGTGTTTATTGGGCATGTAGTTTAATACATTTATTCATTAACTGGTTCTACAGTACGTGTTTATTGGGCATGTAGTTGAATACATTTATTCATGAACTGGTTCTACAGTACGTGTTTATTGGGCATGTGGTTGAATACATTTATTCATGAACTGGTTCTACAGTACGTGTTTATTGGGCATGTAGTTGAATACATTTATTCATGAACTGGTTCTACAGTACGTGTTTATTGGGCATGTGGTTGAATACGTTTATTCATGAACTGGTTCTACAGAACGTGTTTATTGGGCATATATTTGAATACATTTATTCATGTACTAGTTCTAACGTCCGAATTTATTGGCATGTAGTTGAATACATTTATTCATGAACTGGTTCTACAATACGTGTTTATTGGGCATGTAGTTTAATACATTTATTCATTAACTGGTTCTACAGTACGTGTTTATTGGGCATGTAGTTGAATACATTTATTCATGAACTGGTTCTACAGTACGTGTTTATTGGGCATGTGGTTGAATACATTTATTCATGAACTGGTTCTACAGTACGTGTTTATTGGGCATGTAGTTGAATACATTTATTCATCAACTGGTTCTACAGTACGTGTTTATTGGGCATGTGGTTGAATACATTTATTCATGAACTGGTTCTACAGTACGTGTTTATTGGGCATATATTTGAATACATTTATTCATGTACTAGTTCTAACGTCCGAATTTATTGGGCATGTAGTTGAATACATTTATTCATGAACTGGTTCTACAATACGTGTTTATTGGGCATGTAGTTTAATACATTTATTCATGAACTTGTTCTACAGTACGTGTTTATTGGGCATGTAGTTGAATACATTTATTTATGAACTGGTTCTACAGTACGTGTTTATTGGTCATTTAGTTGAATACAGTTATTGATGAAATGGTTCTACAGTACGTGTTTATTGGGCATGTAGTTGAATACATTTATTCATGAACTAGTTGTACATTACGTGTTTATTGGGCATGTGGTTGAATACATTTATTCATGAACTGGTTCTACAGTACGTGTTTATTGGGCATATATTTGAATACATTTATTCATGTACTAGTTCTAACGTCCGAATTTATTGGGCATGCAGTTTAATACATCTATTCATGAATTAGTTCTACAGTACGTGTTTATTGGGCATGTAGTTTAATACATTTATTCATGAACTTGTTCTACAGTACGTGTTTATTGGGCATGTAGTTGAATACATTTATTTATGAACTGGTTCTACAGTACGTGTTTATTGGTCATTTAGTTGAATACAGATATTGATGAAATGGTTCTACAGTACGTGTTTATTGGGCATGTAGTTGAAAACATTTATTCATGAACTAGTTCTAACGTACGTGTTTATTAGTCATGTATTTGAATACATTTATTCATGAACTAGTTCTAACGTTCGTGTTTATTGGGCATGGAGTCTAATACATTTATTAATCAACTAGTTCTACAGTACGTGTTTATTGGGCATGTAGTTGAAAACATTTATTCATGAACTTGTTATACGGTATGTGTTTATTGGGCATGTAGTTGAATACATTTATTCATGAACTGGTTCTACAGTACGAGTTTATTGGGCATTTAGTTGAATACATTTATTCATGAATTAGTTCTAACGAACGTATTTATTGGGCATGTAGTTGAATACATTTATTCATGAACAGGTTCTACAGTACGTGTTAATTGGGAATGTCGTTGAATACATTCATTCATGAACTTGTTATACGGTACGTGTTTATTGGGCATGTAGTTGAATACATTTATTCATGAACTGGTTCTACAGTACGTGTTTATTGGGCATGTAGTTGAAAACATTTATTCATGAACTTGTTATACGGTATGTGTTTATTGGGCATGTAGTTGAATACATTTATTCATGAACTGGTTCTACAGTACGTGTTTATTGGGCATTTGGTTGAATACATTTATTCATGAATTAGTTCTAACGTACGTGTTTATTGGGCATGTAGTTGAATACATCTATTCACGAACTAGTTCTGACGTTCGTGTTTATTGGTCATGGAGTCTAATACATTTACTCATGAACTAGTTTTACAGTACGTGTTTATTGGGCATGTTGTTGAATACATTTATTCATGAACTAGTTCTAATGTACGTGTGTATTGGGCATGTAGTTGAATACATCTATTCACGAACTAATTCTAACGTTTGTGTTTATTGGGCATGTAGTTGAATACATTTATTCATGAACTAGTTCTATTGTACGTGTTTATTGGGCATATAGTTGAAAATATCTATTCACGAACTAGTTCTAACGTTTGTGTTTATTGGGAATGTAGTTCAATACATTTATTCATTAACTGGTTCTACAGTACGTGTTTATTGGGCATAACGTTCGTGTTTATTGGGCATGGAGTCTAATACATTTTATCATGAACTAGTTCTACAGTTCGTGTTTATTGGGCATAACGTCCGTGGTAATTGGGCATGGAGTCTGATACATTTATTCGAGAACTAGTTCTACAGTACGTGTTTATTGGGCATGTCGTTGAATACATTTATTCATGAACTGGTTCTACAATACGTGTTTATTGGGCATGTATTTGAATACATTTATTCATGAACTAGATCTAACGTCCGACTTTATTTGGCATGTATTTGAATACATCTATTCATGAACTAGTTCAAACGTCAGTGTTTATTGGTCATGGAGTCTAATACATTTATTCATCAACTAGTTCTACAGTACGTGTTTATTGGACATGTAGTTGATTACATTTATTCATGAACTAGTTCTAATGTATGTGTTTATTGGGCATGTAGTTGAAAACATTTATTCATGAACTTGTTATACGGTATGTGTTTATTGGGCATGTAGTTGAATACATTTATTCATGAACTGGTTCTACAGTACGTGTTTATTGGGCATTTAGTTGAATACATTTATTCATAAACTAGTTCTAACGTAGGTGTTTATTGGGGATGTTGTTGAATACATTAATTCATGAACTGGTTCTACAGTACGTGTTTTTTGGGCATGTAGTTTTAAACATTTATTCATGAACTGGTTCTACAGAAAGTGTTTATCGGGAATGTTGTTGAATACATTTATTCATTAACTGGTTCTACAGTACGTGTTTATTGGGCATGTAGTTGAATACATTTATTCATGAACTAGTTCTAACGTACGTGTTTATTAGGCATGTATTTGAATAAATTTATTCATGAACTAGTTCCAACGTTCGTGTTTATTGGGCATGGAGTCTAATAGATTTATTCATCAACTGGTTCTACAGTACGTGTTTATTGGGCATGTAGTTGAATACATTTATTCATGAACTAGTTCTAACGTTCGTGTTTATTGGGCATGGAGTCTAATAGATTTATTCATCAACTAGTTCTACAGTACGTGTTTATTGGGCATGTAGTTTAATACATTTATTCATGAACTGGTTCTACAGTACGTGTTTATTGGGAATGTCGTTGAATACATTTCTTCATGAACTTGTTATACGGTACGTGCTTATTGGGCATGTAGTTGAATACATTTATTCATGAACTGGTTCTACAGTATGTGTTTATTGGGCATGTAGTTGAAAACATTTATTCATGAACTTGTTATACGGTATGTGTTTATTGGGCATGTAGTTGAATACATTTATTCATCAACTGGTTCTACAGTACGTGTTTATTGGGCATTTAGTTGAACACATTTAATCATGAATTAGTTCTAACGTACGTGTTTATTGGGCATGTAGTTGAATACATCTATTCATGAACTAGTTCTAACGTTCGTGTTTATTGGGCATAGAGTCTAATACATTTATTCATCAACTAGTTCTACAGTACGTGTTTATTGGGCATGTAGTTGAATACATTTATTCATGAACTAGTTCTAATGTACGTGTTTCTTGGGCATGTAGTTGAATACATCTATTCATGAATTAGTTCTAATGTACGTGTTTATTGGGCATGGAGTCTAATACATTTATTCATCAACTAGTTCTACAGTACTTGTTTATTGGGCATGTAGTTTAATACATTTATTCATGAAATAGTTTTACAGTACGTGTTTATTGGGCATGTAGTTGAATACATTTATTCATGAACTAGTTCTAATGTACGTGCTTATTGGGCATGTAGTTTAAAACATTTATTCATGAACTGGTTCTACAGTACGTGTTTATTGGGCATTTAGTTGAATACATTTATTCATGAACTAGTTCTAATGTACGTGTTTATTGGGCATGTAGTTGAATACATCTATTCACGAACTAGTTCTAACGTTCGTGTTTATTGGGCATGGAGTCTAATACATTTATTCATGAACTAGTTTTACAGTACGTGTTTATTGGGCATGTAGTTGAATACATTTATTCATGAACTAGTTTTACAGTACGTGATAATTGGGAATGTAGTTGAATACATTTCTTCATGAACTAGTTCTAATGTACGTGCTTATTGGGCATAAAGTTTAATACATTTATTCATGAACTGGTTCTACAGTACGTGTTTATTGGGCATGCCGTTGAATACATTTATTCATGAACTAGTTCTAATGTACGTGATAATTAGGAATGTAGTTGAATACATTTCTTCATGAACTAGTTCTAATGTACGTGCTTATTGGGCATAAAGTTTAATACATTTATTCATGAACTGGTTCTACAGTACGTGTTTATTGGGCATGTAGTTGAATACATTTATTCATGAACTAGTTCTAACGTACGTGTTTATTGGGCATGCAGTTTAATACATCTATTCATGAACTAGTTCTACAGTACGTTTTTATTGGCCATGCAGTTTAATACATTTATTCATGAACTGGTTCTACAGTACGTGTTTATTGGGCATGTAGT
The DNA here is from genome assembly GCA_030141615.1 of Unio pictorum. NCBI lineage: Eukaryota > Metazoa > Mollusca > Bivalvia > Unionida > Unionidae > Unio > Unio pictorum. The sequence continues at coordinate 6,240,195 of JARLTB010000214.1, forward strand.
TGAATACATTTATTCATGAACTGGTTCTACAGTACGTGTTTATTGGGCATTTAGTTGAACACATTTATTCATGAAATAGTTTTACAGTACGTGTTTATTGGGCATGTACTTGAATACCTTTATTCATGAACTAGTTCTAATGTACGTGCTTATTGGGCATGTAGTTTAAAACATTTATTCATGAACTGGTTCTACAGTACGTGTTTATTGGGCATTTAGTTGAATACATTTATTCATGAACTAGTTCTAATGTACGTGTTTATTGGGCATGTAGTTGAATACATCTATTCACGAACTAGTTCTAACGTTCGTGTTTATTGTGCATGGAGTCTAATACATTTATTCATGAACTAGTTTTACAGTACGTGTTTATTGGGCATGTAGTTGAATACATTTATTCATGAACTAGTTTTACAGTACGTGATAATTGGGAATGTAGTTGAATACATTTCTTCATGAACTAGTTCTAATGTACGTGCTTATTGGGCATAAAGTTTAATACATTTATTCATGAACTGGTTCTACAGTACGTGTTTATTGGGCATCTAGTTGAATACATTTATTCATGAACTAGTTCTAACGTACGTGTTTATTGGGCATGCAGTTTAATACATCTATTCATGAACTAGTTCTACAGTACGCTTTTATTGGCCATGCAGTTTAATACATTTATTCATGAACTGGTTCTACAGCTCGTGTTTATTGGGCATGTAGTTTAAAACATTTATTCATGAACTGGTTATACATTACGTGTTTATTGGGCATGCAGTTGAATACATTTATTCATGAACCGGTTCTTCAGAATATGTTTATTGGGCATGCAGTTGAACACCTTTATTCATGAACTGGTTCTACTGTACGTGTTTATGGGCATAACGTTCTTGTTTATTGGGCATGGAGTCTAATACATTTATTCCTGAGCTACTTCTACAGTACGTGTTTATTGGGCATGTAGTTGAATACATTTATTCATTACCTGGTTCTACAGTACGTGTTTATTGGGCATAAAGATCGTGTTTATTGGGCATGGAGTCTAATACATTTATTCATGAACAGGTTCTACAGTACGTGTTTATTGGGCATGTCGTTGAATACATTTATTCATGAACTTGTTCTACGGTACGTGTTTATTGGGCATGTAGTTGAATACATTTATTCATGAACTGGTTCTACAGTACGTGTTTATTGGGCATTTAATTGAATACATTTATTCATGAATTAGTTCTAACGAACGTGTTTATTCGGCATGTTGTTGAATACATCTATTCACGAACTAGTTCTAACGTTCGTGTTTATTGGGCATAGAGTCTAATACATTTATTCATGAACTAATTTTACAGTAGGTGTTTATTGGGCATGTAGTTGAATACATTTATTCATGAACTAGTTCTAATGTACGTGTTTGTTGGGCATGTAGTTGAATATATCTATTCACGAACTAGTTCTAACGTTTGTGTTTTATGGGAATGGAGTCTAATACATATATTCATGAACTAGTTCTACAGTACGTGTTTATTGGGCATGTAGTTGAATACATTTATTCATGAACTAGTTCTAACGTACGTGTTTATTGGGCATGTAGTTTAATACATCTATTCATGAACTGGTTCTACAGTACGTGTTTATTGGGCATGTAGTTGAATACATTTATTCATGAACTAGTTCTAACGTACGTGTTTATTGGGCATGTAGTTTAATACATCTATTCATGAACTGGTTCTACAGTACGTGTTTATTGGGCATGTAGTTGAATACATTTATTCATGAACTAGTTCTAACGTACATGTTTATTGGGCATGTAGTTGAATACATTTATTCATGAACTGGTTCTACAGTACGTGTTTATTGGGCATGTAGTTGAATACATTTATTCATGAACTAGTTCTAACGTACGTGTTTATTGGGCATGTAGTTTAATACATCTATTCATGAACTAGTTCTAAAGTGTTTATTGGGCATGGAGTCTAATACATTTAATCATGAACTAGTTCTACAGTACGTGTTTATTGGGCATGTAGTTTAAAACATTTATTCATGAACTGGTTCTACAGTACGTGTTTATTGGGCATGCAGTTTAATACATTTATTCATGAACTGCTTCTACAGTTTCGTGTTTATTGGGTATGTAGTTTAAAACATTTATTCATGAACTGGTTATACAGTACGTGTCTATTGGGCATGCAGTTAAATACATTTATTCATGAACTGGTTCTTAAGTACGTGTTTATTGGGCATGCAGTTGAATACATTTATTCATGAACTGGTTCGACAGTACGTGTCTATTTGGCATAACGTTCGTTTTTATTGGACATGGAGTCTAATACATTTATTAATGAACTAGTTCTACAGTACGTGTTTATTGGGCATGTAGTTTAATACATTTATTCATTAACTGGTTCTACAGCACGTGTTTATTGGGCATGTAGTTGAATACATTTATTCATGAACTGGTTCTACAGTACGTGTTTATTGGGCATGTGGTTGAATAAATTTATTCATGAACTGGTTCTACAGTACGTGTTTATTGGGCATGTAGTTGAATACATTTATTCATGAACTGGTTCTACAGTACGTGTTTATTGGGCATGTGGTTGAATACATTTATTCATGAACTGGTTCTACAGAACGTGTTTATTGGGCATATATTTGAATACATTTATTCATGTACTAGTTCTAACGTCCGAATTTATTGGGCATGTAGTTGAATACATTTATTCATGAACTGGTTCTACAATACGTGTTTATTGGGCATGTAGTTTAATACATTTATTCATTAACTGGTTCTACAGTACGTGTTTATTGGGCATGTAGTTGAATACATTTATTCATGAACTGGTTCTACAGTACGTGTTTATTGGGCATGTGGTTGAATACATTTATTCATGAACTGGTTCTACAGTACGTGTTTATTGGGCATGTAGTTGAATACATTTATTCATGAACTGGTTCTACAGTACGTGTTTATTGGGCATGTGGTTGAATACATTTATTCATGAACTGGTTCTACAGTACGTGTTTATTGGGCATATATTTGAATACATTTATTCATGTACTAGTTCTAACGTCCGAATTTATTGGGCATGTAGTTGAATACATTTATTCATGAACTGGTTCTACAATACGTGTTTATTGGGCATGTAGTTTAATACATTTATTCATGAACTTGTTCTACAGTACGTGTTAATTGGGCATGTAGTTGAATACATTTATTTATGAAATGGTTCTACAGTACGTGTTTATTGGTCATTTAGTTGAATACAGTTATTGATGAAATGGTTCTACAGTACGTGTTTATTGGGCATGTAGTTGAATACATTTATTCATGAACTAGTTGTACATTACGTGTTTATTGGGCATGTGGTTGAATACATTTATTCATGAACTGGTTCTACAGTACGTGTTTATTGGGCATATATTTGAATACATTTATTCATGTACTAGTTCTAACGTCCGAATTTATTGGGCATGCAGTTTAATACATCTATTCATGAATTAGTTCTACAGTACGTGTTTATTGGGCATGTAGTTTAATACATTTATTCATGAACTTGTTCTACAGTACGTGTTTATTGGGCATGTAGTTGAATACATTTATTTATGAACTGGTTCTACAGTACGTGTTTATTGGTCATTTAGTTGAATACAGTTATTGATGAAATGGTTCTACAGTACGTGTTTATTGGGCATGTAGTTGAATACATTTATTCATGAACTAGTTCTAACGTACGTGTTTATTAGTCATGTATTTGAATACATTTATTCATGAACTAGTTCTAACGTTCGTGTTTATTGGGCATGGAGTCTAATACATTTATTAATCAACTAGTTCTACAGTACGTGTATATTGGGCATGTAGTTGAAAACATTTATTCATGAACTTGTTATACGGTATGTGTTTATTGGGCATGTAGTTGAATACATTTATTCATGAACTGGTTCTACAGTACGAGTTTATTGGGCATTTAGTTGAATACATTTATTCATGAATTAGTTCTAACGAACGTATTTATTGGGCATGTAGTTGAATACATTTATTCATGAACAGGTTCTACAGTACGTGATAATTGGGAATGTCGTTGAATACATTCATTCATGAACTTGTTATACGGTACGTGTTTATTGGGCATGTAGTTGAATACATTTATTCATGAACTGGTTCTACAGTACGTGTTTATTGGGCATGTAGTTGAAAACATTTATTCATGAACTTGTTATACGGTATGTGTTTATTGGGCATGTAGTTGAATACATATATTCATGAACTGGTTCTACAGTACGTGTTTATTGGGCATTTAGTTGAATACATTTATTCATGAATTAGTTCTAACGTACGTGTTTATTGGGCATGTAGTTGAATACATCTATTCACGAACTAGTTCTGACGTTCGTGTTTATTGGTCATGGAGTCTAATACATTTACTCATGAACTAGTTTTACAGTACGTGTTTATTGGGCATGTTGTTGAATACATTTATTCATGAACTAGTTCTAATGTACGTGTGTATTGGGCATGTAGTTGAATACATCTATTCACGAACTAATTCTAACGTTTGTGTTTATTGGGCATGTAGTTGAATACATTTATTCATGACCTAGTTCTAATGTACGTGTTTATTGGGCATATAGTTGAAAATATCTATTCACGAACTAGTTCTAACGTTTGTGTTTATTGGGAATGTAGTTCAATACATTTATTCATTAACTGGTTCTACAGTACGTGTTTATTGGGCATAACGTTCGTGTTTATTGGGCATGGAGTCTAATACATTTTATCATGAACTAGTTCTACAGTTCGTGTTTATTGGGCATAACGTCCGTGGTAATTGGGCATGGAGTCTGATACATTTATTCGAGAACTAGTTCTACAGTACGTGTTTATTGGGCATGTCGTTGAATACATTTATTCATGAACTGGTTCTACAATACGTGTTTATTGGGCATGTATTTGAATACATTTATTCATGAACTAGATCTAACGTCCGACTTTATTTGGCATGTAGTTGAATACATCTATTCATGAACTAGTTCAAACGTCAGTGTTTATTGGTCATGGAGTCTAATACATTTATTCATCAACTAGTTCTACAGTACGTGTTTATTGGACATGTAGTTGATTACATTTATTCATGAACTAGTTCTAATGTATGTGTTTATTGGGCATGTAGTTGAAAACATTTATTCATGAACTTGTTATACGGTATGTGTTTATTGGGCATGTAGTTGAATACATTTATTCATGAACTGGTTCTACAGTACGTGTTTATTGGGCATTTAGTTGAATACATTTATTCATAAACTAGTTCTAACGTACGTGTTTATTGGGGATGTTGTTGAATACATTAATTCATGAACTGGTTCTACAGTACGTGTTTTTGGGGCATGTAGTTTTAAACATTTATTCATGAACTGGTTCTACAGAAAGTGTTTATCGGGAATGTTGTTGAATACATTTATTCATTAACTGGTTCTACAGTACGTGTTTATTGGGCATGTAGTTGAATACATTTATTCATGAACTAGTTCTAACGTACGTGTTTATTAGGCATGTATTTGAATAAATTTATTCATGAACTAGCTCCAACGTTCGTGTTTATTGGGCATGGAGTCTAATAGATTTATTCATCAACTGGTTCTACAGTACGTGTTTATTGGGCATGTAGTTGAATACATTTATTCATGAACTAGTTCTAACGTTCGTGTTTATTGGGCATGGAGTCTAATAGATTTATTAATCAACTAGTTCTACAGTACGTGTTTATTGGGCATGTAGTTGAATACATTTATTCATGAACTGGTTCTACAGTACGTGTTTATTGGGCATGTGGTTGAATACATTTATTCATGAACTGGTTCTACAGTACGTGTTTATTGGGCATGTAGTTGAATACATTTATTCATGAACTGGTTCTACAGTACGTGTTTATTGGGCATGTGGTTGAATACATTTATTCATGAACTGGTTCTACAGTACGTGTTTATTGGGCATATATTTGAATACATATATTCATGTACAAGTTCTAACGTCCGAATTTATTGGGCATGTAGTTGAATACATTTATTCATGAACTGGTTCTACAATACGTGTTTATTGGGCATGTAGTTTAATACATTTATTCATGAACTTGTTCTACAGTACGTGTTAATTGGGCATGTAGTTGAATACATTTATTTATGAACTGGTTTTACAGTACGTGTTTATTGGTCATTTAGTTGAATACAGTTATTGATGAAATGGTTCTACAGTACGTGTTTATTGGGCATGTAGTTGAATACATTTATTCATGAACTAGTTGTACATTACGTGTTTATTGGGCATGTGGTTGAATACATTTATTCATGAACTGGTTCTACAGTACGTGTTTATTGGGCATATATTTGAATACATTTATTCATGTACTAGTTCTAACGTCCGAATTTATTGGGCATGCAGTTTAATACATCTATTCATGAATTAGTTCTACAGTACGTGTTTATTGGGCATGTAGTTTAATACATTTATTTATGAACTGGTTCTACAGTACGTGTTTATTGGTCATTTAGTTGAATACAGTTATTGATGAAATGGTTCTACAGTACGTGTTTATTGGGCATGTAGTTGAATACATTTATTCATGAACTAGTTCTAACGTACGTGTTTATTAGTCATGTATTTGAATACATTTATTCATGAACTAGTTCTAACGTTCGTGTTTATTGGGCATGGAGTCTAATACATTTATTAATCAACTAGTTCTACAGTACGTGTTTATTGGGCATGTAGTTGAAAACATTTATTCATGAACTTGTTATACGGTATGTGTTTATTGGGCATGTAGTTGAATACATTTATTCATGAACTGGTTCTACAGTACGAGTTTATTGGGCATTTAGTTGAATACATTTATTCATGAATTAGTTCTAACGAACGTATTTATTGGGCATGTAGTTGAATACATTTATTCATGAACAGGTTCTACAGTACGTGTTAATTGGGAATGTCGTTGAATACATTCATTCATGAACTTGTTATACGGTACGTGTTTATTGGGCATGTAGTTGAATACATTTATTCATGAACTGGTTCTACAGTACGTGTTTATTGGGCATGTAGTTGAAAACATTTATTCATGAACTTGTTATACGGTATGTGTTTATTGGGCATGTAGTTGAATACATATATTCATGAACTGGTTCTACAGTACGTGTTTATTGGGCATTTAGTTGAATACATTTATTCATGAATTAGTTCTAACGTACGTGTTTATTGGGCATGTAGTTGAATACATCTATTCACGAACTAGTTCTGACGTTCGTGTTTATTGGTCATGGAGTCTAATACATTTACTCATGAACTAGTTTTACAGTACGTGTTTATTGGGCATGTTGTTGAATACATTTATTCATGAACTAGTTCTAATGTACGTGTGTATTGGGCATGTAGTTGAATACATCTATTCACGAACTAATTATAACGTTTGTGTTTATTGGGCATGTAGTTGAATACATTTATTCATGAGCTAGTTCTAATGTACGTGTTTATTGGGCATATAGTTGAAAATATCTATTCACGAACTAGTTCTAACGTTTGTGTTTATTGGGAATGTAGTTCAATACATTTATTCATTAACTGGTTCTACAGTACGTGTTTATTGGGCATAACGTTCGTGTTTATTGGGCATGGAGTCTAATACATTTTATCATGAACTAGTTCTACAGTTCGTGTTTATTGGGCATAACGTCCGTGGTAATTGGGCATGGAGTCTGATACATTTATTCGAGAACTAGTTCTACAGTACGTGTTTATTGGGCATGTCGTTGAATACATTTATTCATGAACTGGTTCTACAATACGTGTTTATTGGGCATGTATTTGAATACATTTATTCATGAACTAGATCTAACGTCCGACTTTATTTGGCATGTAGTTGAATACATCTATTCATGAACTAGTTCAAACGTCAGTGTTTATTGGTCATGGAGTCTAATACATTTATTCATCAACTAGTTCTACAGTACGTGTTTATTGGACATGTAGTTGATTACATTTATTCATGAACTAGTTCTAATGTATGTGTTTATTGGGCATGTAGTTGAAAACATTTATTCATGAACTTGTTATACGGTATGTGTTTATTGGGCATGTAGTTGAATACATTTATTCATGAACTGGTTCTACAGTACGTGTTTATTGGGCATTTAGTTGAATACATTTCTTCATAAACTAGTTCTAACGTACGTGTTTATTGGGGATGTTGTTGAATACATTAATTCATGAACTGGTTCTACAGTACGTGTTTTTGGGGCATGTAGTTTTAAACATTTATTCATGAACTGGTTCTACAGAAAGTGTTTATCGGGAATGTTGTTGAATACATTTATTCATTAACTGGTTCTACAGTACGTGTTTATTGGGCATGTAGTTGAATACATTTATTCATGAACTAGTTCTAACGTACGTGTTTATTAGGCATGTATTTGAATAAATTTATTCATGAACTAGTTCCAACGTTCGTGTTTATTGGGCATGGAGTCTAATAGATTTATTCATCAACTGGTTCTACAGTACGTGTTTATTGGGCATGTAGTTGAATACATTTATTCATGAACTAGTTCTAACGTTCGTGTTTATTGGGCATGGAGTCTAATAGATTTATTCATCAACTAGTTCTACAGTACGTGTTTATTGGGCATGTAGTTTAATACATTTATTCATGAACTGGTTCTACAGTACGTGTTTATTGGGAATGTCGTTGAATACATTTCTTCATGAACTTGTTATACGGTACGTGCTTATTGGGCATGTAGTTGAATACATTTATTCATGAACTGGTTCTACAGTATGTGTTTATTGGGCATGTAGTTGAAAACATTTATTCATGAACTTGTTATACGGTATGTGTTTATTGGGCATGTAGTTGAATACATTTATTCATCAACTGGTTCTACAGGACGTGTTTATTGGACATTTAGTTGAATACATTTATTCATGAATTAGTTCTAACGTACGTGTTTATTGGGCATGTGGTTGAATACATCTATTCACGAACTAGTTCTGACGTTCGTGTTTATTGGTCATGGAGTCTAATACATTTACTCATGAACTAGTTTTACAGTACGTGTTTATTGGGCATGTTGTTGAATACATTTATTCATAAACTAGTTCTAATGTACGTGTGTATTGGGCATGTAGTTGAATACATCTATTCACGAACTAGTTCTAACGTTTGTGTTTATTGGGCATGTAGTTGAATACATTTATTCATAAACTAGTTCTAATGTACGTGTTTATTGGGCATGTAGTTGAATATATCTATTTACGAACTAGTTCTAACGTTTGTGTTTATTGTTCATGGAGTCCAATACATTTATTCATGAACTAGTTCTACAGTACGTGTTTATTGGGCATGTAGTTCAATACATTTATTCATTAATTGGTTCTACAGTACGTGTTTATTGGGCATGTAGTTGAATACATGTATTCATTAACTGGTTCTACAATACGTGTTTATTGGGCATGTAGTTTAATACATTTATTCATTAACTGGTTCTACAGTACGTGTTTATTGGGCATAACGTTCGTGTTTATTGGGCATGGAGTCTAATACATTTTATCATGAACTAGTTCTACAGTTCGTGTTTATTGGGCATAACGTCCGTGGTAATTGGGCATGGAGTCTAATACATTTATTCGAGAACTAGTTCTACAGTACGTGTTTATTGGGCATGTCGTTGAATACATTTATTCATGAACTGGTTCTACAGTACGTGTTTATTGGGCATGTATTTGAATACATTTATTCATGAACTAGATCTAACGTCCGAGTTTATTTGGCATGTAGTTGAATACATCTATTCATGAACTAGTTCTAACGTCCATGTTTATTGGGCATGGAGTCTAATACATTTATTCATCAACTAGTTCTACAGTACGTGTTTATTGGGCATGTAGTTTAATACATTTATTCATGAACTGGTTCTACAGAATGAGTTTATTGGGAATGTAGTTGAATTCTTTTATTCATGAACTGGTTCAGCAGTATGTGTTTAATGGGCATTTAGTTGAATACATTTATTCATAAACTAGTTCTAACGTACGTGTTTATTGGGCATGTCGTTGAATACATTTATTCATGAACTTGTTATACGGTACGTGTTTATTGGTCATGTAGTTGAATACATTTATTCATGAACTGGTTCTACAGTACGTGTTTATTGGGCATGTAGTTAAATACATTTATTCATGAACTAGTTCTAACGTACGTGTTTATTGGGCATGTAGTTTAATACATCTATTCATGAACTAGTTCTAACGTGTTTATTGGGCATGGAGTCTAATACATTTAATCATGAACTAGTTCTACAGTACGTGTTTATTGGGCATGTAGTTTAAAACATTGATTGATGAACTGGTTCTACAGTACTTGTTAATTGGGCATGCAGTTTAACACATTTATTCATGAACTGCTTCTAAAGTATGTGTTTATTGGGTATGTAGTTTAAAACATTTATTCATGAACTGGTTATACAGTTCGTGTTTATTGGGCATGCAGTTGAATACATTTATTCATGAACTGGTTCTCCAGTACGTGTTTATTGGGCATGCAGTTGAATACATTTATTCATCAACTGGTTCTACAGTACGTGTCTATTGGGCATAACGTTCGTTTTTATTGCGCATGGAGTCTAATACATTTATTCATGAACTAGTTCTACAGTACGTGTTTATTGGGCATGTAGTTGAATACATTTATTCATGAACTGGTTCTACAATACGTGTTTATTGGGCATGTTGTTGATTACATTTATTCATGAACTAGTTCTAATGTATGAGTTTATTGGGCATGTATTTTAATACATTTATTTATGAACTTGTTCTACAGTACGTGTTTATTGGGCATTTAGTTGATTACATTTATTCATGAAATGGTTCTACAGTACGTGTTTATTGGACATGTAGTTGAATACATTTATTCATGAACTAGTTCTAACGTACGTGTTTATTAGTCATGTATTTGAATACATTTATTCATGTACTAGTTCTAACGTTCGTGTTTATTGGGCATGGAGTCTTATACTATTTTTCATCAAATAGTTCTACAGTACGTGTTTATTGGGCATGTAGTTGAAAACATTTATTCATGAACTAGTTCTAACGTACGTGTTTATTGGACATGTAGTTTAATACATCTATTCATGAACTAGTTATAACGTGTTTATTGGGCATGGAGTCTAATACATTTAATCATGAACTTGTTCTACAGTACGTGTTTATTGGGCATGTAGTTTAAAACATTTATTCATGAACTGGTTCTACAGTACGTGTTTATTGGGCATGCAGTTTAATACATTTATTCATGAACTGCTTCTACAGTACGTGTTTATTGGGTATGTAGTTTAAAACATTTATTCATGAACTGGTTATACAGTACGTGTCTATTGGGCATGCAGTTGAATACATTTATTCATGATCTGGTTCTTAAGTACGTGTTTATTGGGCATGCAGTTGAATACATTTATTCATGAACTGGTTCGACAGTACGTGTCTATTGGGCATAACGTTCGTTTTTATTGGGCATGGAGTCTAATACATTTATTCATAAACTAGTTCTACAGTACGTGTTTATTGGGCATGTAGTTGAATACATTTATTCATTAACTGGTTCTACATTACTTGTTTATTGGGCATAACGTTCGTTTTTATTGGGCATGGAGTCTAATACATTTATTCATAAACTAGTTCTACAGTACGTGTTTATTGGGCATGTAGTTGAATACATTTATTCATGAACTAGTTCTACAATACGTGTTTATTGGGCATGTAGTTGAATACATTTATTCATAAACTAGTTCTACAGTACGTGTTTATTGGGCATGTAGTTTAATACGTTTATTCATTAACTGGTTCTACATTACTTGTTTATTGGGAATAACGTTCGTTTTTATTGGGCTTGGAGTCTAATACATTTATTCATAAACTGGTTCTACAATACGTGTTTATTGGGCATGTAGTTGAATACATTTATTCATGAACTTGTTCTACAATACGTGTTTATTGGGCATGTGGTTGAATACATTTATTCATGAACTGGTTCTACAGTACGTGTTTATTGGGCATATATTTGAATACATTTATTCATGTACTAGTTCTAACGTCCGAATTTATTGGGCATGCAGTTTAATACATCTATTCATGAATTAGTTCTACAGTACGTGTTTATTGGGCATGTAGTTTAATACATTTATTTATGAACTGGTTCTACAGTACGTGTTTATTGGTCATTTAGTTGAATACAGTTATTGATGAAATGGTTCTACAGTACGTGTTTATTGGGCATGTAGTTGAATACATTTATTCATGAACTAGTTCTAACGTACGTGTTTATTAGTCATGTATTTGAATACATTTATTCATGAACTAGTTCTAACGTTCGTGTTTATTGGGCATGGAGTCTAATACATTTATTAATCAACTAGTTCTACAGTACGTGTTTATTGGGCATGTAGTTGAAAACATTTATTCATGAACTTGTTATACGGTATGTGTTTATTGGGCATGTAGTTGAATACATTTATTCATGAACTGGTTCTACAGTACGAGTTTATTGGGCATTTAGTTGAATACATTTATTCATGAATTAGTTCTAACGAACGTATTTATTGGGCATGTAGTTGAATACATTTATTCATGAACAGGTTCTACAGTACGTGTTAATTGGGAATGTCGTTGAATACATTCATTCATGAACTTGTTATACGGTACGTGTTTATTGGGCATGTAGTTGAATACATTTATTCATGAACTGGTTCTACAGTACGTGTTTATTGGGCATGTAGTTGAAAACATTTATTCATGAACTTGTTATACGGTATGTGTTTATTGGGCATGTAGTTGAATACATATATTCATGAACTGGTTCTACAGTACGTGTTTATTGGGCATTTAGTTGAATACATTTATTCATGAATTAGTTCTAACGTACGTGTTTATTGGGCATGTAGTTGAATACATCTATTCACGAACTAGTTCTGACGTTCGTGTTTATTGGTCATGGAGTCTAATACATTTACTCATGAACTAGTTTTACAGTACGTGTTTATTGGGCATGTTGTTGAATACATTTATTCATGAACTAGTTCTAATGTACGTGTGTATTGGGCATGTAGTTGAATACATCTATTCACGAACTAATTATAACGTTTGTGTTTATTGGGCATGTAGTTGAATACATTTATTCATGAGCTAGTTCTAATGTACGTGTTTATTGGGCATATAGTTGAAAATATCTATTCACGAACTAGTTCTAACGTTTGTGTTTATTGGGAATGTAGTTCAATACATTTATTCATTAACTGGTTCTACAGTACGTGTTTATTGGGCATAACGTTCGTGTTTATTGGGCATGGAGTCTAATACATTTTATCATGAACTAGTTCTACAGTTCGTGTTTATTGGGCATAACGTCCGTGGTAATTGGGCATGGAGTCTGATACATTTATTCGAGAACTAGTTCTACAGTACGTGTTTATTGGGCATGTCGTTGAATACATTTATTCATGAACTGGTTCTACAATACGTGTTTATTGGGCATGTATTTGAATACATTTATTCATGAACTAGATCTAACGTCCGACTTTATTTGGCATGTAGTTGAATACATCTATTCATGAACTTGTTCAAACGTCAGTGTTTATTGGTCATGGAGTCTAATACATTTATTCATCAACTAGTTCTACAGTACGTGTTTATTGGACATGTAGTTGATTACATTTATTCATGAACTAGTTCTAATGTATGTGTTTATTGGGCATGTAGTTGAAAACATTTATTCATGAACTTGTTATACGGTATGTGTTTATTGGGCATGTAGTTGAATACATTTATTCATGAACTGGTTCTACAGTACGTGTTTATTGGGCATTTAGTTGAATACATTTCTTCATAAACTAGTTCTAACGTACGTGTTTATTGGGGATGTTGTTGAATACATTAATTCATGAACTGGTTCTACAGTACGTGTTTTTGGGGCATGTAGTTTTAAACATTTATTCATGAACTGGTTCTACAGAAAGTGTTTATCGGGAATGTTGTTGAATACATTTATTCATTAACTGGTTCTACAGTACGTGTTTATTGGGCATGTAGTTGAATACATTTATTCATGAACTAGTTCTAACGTACGTGTTTATTAGGCATGTATTTGAATAAATTTATTCATGAACTAGTTCCAACGTTCGTGTTTATTGGGCATGGAGTCTAATAGATTTATTCATCAACTGGTTCTACAGTACGTGTTTATTGGGCATGTAGTTGAATACATTTATTCATGAACTAGTTCTAACGTTCGTGTTTATTGGGCATGGAGTCTAATAGATTTATTCATCAACTAGTTCTACAGTACGTGTTTATTGGGCATGTAGTTTAATACATTTATTCATGAACTGGTTCTACAGTACGTGTTTATTGGGAATGTCGTTGAATACATTTCTTCATGAACTTGTTATACGGTACGTGCTTATTGGGCATGTAGTTGAATACATTTATTCATGAACTGGTTCTACAGTATGTGTTTATTGGGCATGTAGTTGAAAACATTTATTCATGAACTTGTTATACGGTATGTGTTTATTGGGCATGTAGTTGAATACATTTATTCATCAACTGGTTCTACAGGACGTGTTTATTGGACATTTAGTTGAATACATTTATTCATGAATTAGTTCTAACGTACGTGTTTATTGGGCATGTGGTTGAATACATCTATTCACGAACTAGTTCTGACGTTCGTGTTTATTGGTCATGGAGTCTAATACATTTACTCATGAACTAGTTTTACAGTACGTGTTTATTGGGCATGTTGTTGAATACATTTATTCATAAACTAGTTCTAATGTACGTGTGTATTGGGCATGTAGTTGAATACATCTATTCACGAACTAGTTCTAACGTTTGTGTTTATTGGGCATGTAGTTGAATACATTTATTCATAAACTAGTTCTAATGTACGTGTTTATTGGGCATGTAGTTGAATATATCTATTTACGAACTAGTTCTAACGTTTGTGTTTATTGTTCATGGAGTCCAATACATTTATTCATGAACTAGTTCTACAGTACGTGTTTATTGGGCATGTAGTTCAATACATTTATTCATTAATTGGTTCTACAGTACGTGTTTATTGGGCATGTAGTTGAATACATGTATTCATTAACTGGTTCTACAATACGTGTTTATTGGGCATGTAGTTTAATACATTTATTCATTAACTGGTTCTACAGTACGTGTTTATTGGGCATAACGTTCGTGTTTATTGGGCATGGAGTCTAATACATTTTATCATGAACTAGTTCTACAGTTCGTGTTTATTGGGCATAACGTCCGTGGTAATTGGGCATGGAGTCTAATACATTTATTCGAGAACTAGTTCTACAGTACGTGTTTATTGGGCATGTCGTTGAATACATTTATTCATGAACTGGTTCTACAGTACGTGTTTATTGGGCATGTATTTGAATACATTTATTCATGAACTAGATCTAACGTCCGAGTTTATTTGGCATGTAGTTGAATACATCTATTCATGAACTAGTTCTAACGTCCATGTTTATTGGGCATGGAGTCTAATACATTTATTCATCAACTAGTTCTACAGTACGTGTTTATTGGGCATGTAGTTTAATACATTTATTCATGAACTGGTTCTACAGAATGAGTTTATTGGGAATGTAGTTGAATTCTTTTATTCATGAACTGGTTCAGCAGTATGTGTTTAATGGGCATTTAGTTGAATACATTTATTCATAAACTAGTTCTAACGTACGTGTTTATTGGGCATGTCGTTGAATACATTTATTCATGAACTTGTTATACGGTACGTGTTTATTGGTCATGTAGTTGAATACATTTATTCATGAACTGGTTCTACAGTACGTGTTTATTGGGCATGTAGTTAAATACATTTATTCATGAACTAGTTCTAACGTACGTGTTTATTGGGCATGTAGTTTAATACATCTATTCATGAACTAGTTCTAACGTGTTTATTGGGCATGGAGTCTAATACATTTAATCATGAACTAGTTCTACAGTACGTGTTTATTGGGCATGTAGTTTAAAACATTGATTGATGAACTGGTTCTACAGTACTTGTTAATTGGGCATGCAGTTTAACACATTTATTCATGAACTGCTTCTAAAGTATGTGTTTATTGGGTATGTAGTTTAAAACATTTATTCATGAACTGGTTATACAGTTCGTGTTTATTGGGCATGCAGTTGAATACATTTATTCATGAACTGGTTCTCCAGTACGTGTTTATTGGGCATGCAGTTGAATACATTTATTCATCAACTGGTTCTACAGTACGTGTCTATTGGGCATAACGTTCGTTTTTATTGCGCATGGAGTCTAATACATTTATTCATGAACTAGTTCTACAGTACGTGTTTATTGGGCATGTAGTTGAATACATTTATTCATGAACTGGTTCTACAATACGTGTTTATTGGGCATGTTGTTGATTACATTTATTCATGAACTAGTTCTAATGTATGAGTTTATTGGGCATGTATTTTAATACATTTATTTATGAACTTGTTCTACAGTACGTGTTTATTGGGCATTTAGTTGATTACATTTATTCATGAAATGGTTCTACAGTACGTGTTTATTGGACATGTAGTTGAATACATTTATTCATGAACTAGTTCTAACGTACGTGTTTATTAGTCATGTATTTGAATACATTTATTCATGTACTAGTTCTAACGTTCGTGTTTATTGGGCATGGAGTCTTATACTATTTTTCATCAAATAGTTCTACAGTACGTGTTTATTGGGCATGTAGTTGAAAACATTTATTCATGAACTAGTTCTAACGTACGTGTTTATTGGACATGTAGTTTAATACATCTATTCATGAACTAGTTATAACGTGTTTATTGGGCATGGAGTCTAATACATTTAATCATGAACTTGTTCTACAGTACGTGTTTATTGGGCATGTAGTTTAAAACATTTATTCATGAACTGGTTCTACAGTACGTGTTTATTGGGCATGCAGTTTAATACATTTATTCATGAACTGCTTCTACAGTACGTGTTTATTGGGTATGTAGTTTAAAACATTTATTCATGAACTGGTTATACAGTACGTGTCTATTGGGCATGCAGTTGAATACATTTATTCATGATCTGGTTCTTAAGTACGTGTTTATTGGGCATGCAGTTGAATACATTTATTCATGAACTGGTTCGACAGTACGTGTCTATTGGGCATAACGTTCGTTTTTATTGGGCATGGAGTCTAATACATTTATTCATAAACTAGTTCTACAGTACGTGTTTATTGGGCATGTAGTTGAATACATTTATTCATTAACTGGTTCTACATTACTTGTTTATTGGGCATAACGTTCGTTTTTATTGGGCATGGAGTCTAATACATTTATTCATAAACTAGTTCTACAGTACGTGTTTATTGGGCATGTAGTTGAATACATTTATTCATGAACTAGTTCTACAATACGTGTTTATTGGGCATGTAGTTGAATACATTTATTCATAAACTAGTTCTACAGTACGTGTTTATTGGGCATGTAGTTTAATACGTTTATTCATTAACTGGTTCTACATTACTTGTTTATTGGGAATAACGTTCGTTTTTATTGGGCTTGGAGTCTAATACATTTATTCATAAACTGGTTCTACAATACGTGTTTATTGGGCATGTAGTTGAATACATTTATTCATGAACTTGTTCTACAATACGTGTTTATTGGGCATGTAGTTTAATACATTTATTCATAAACTGGTTCTACAATACGTGTTTATTGGGCATTACGTTCGTTTTTATTGGGCATGGAGTCTAATACATTTATTAATGAACTTGTTCTACAATACGTGTTTATTGGGCATTACGTTCGTGTTTATTGGGCATGTAGTTGAATACATTTATTCATGAACTGGTTCTACAATACGTGTTTATTGGTCATGTAGTTTAATACATTTATTCATTAACTGGTTCTACAGTACGTGTTTATTGGGCATGTAGTTTAATACATTTATTCATGAACTAGTTCTACAGTACGTTTTTATTGGGCATGGAGTCTAATACATTTATTCATGAACTAGTTCTACAGGACGTGTTTATTGGGCATGTAGTTTAATACATTTATTCATTAATTGGTTCTACAGTACGTGTTTATTGGGCATGTAGTTGAATACATTTATTCATGAACTGGTTCTACAATACTCGTTTATTGGGCATGTAGTTTAATACATTTATTCATGAACTGGTTCTACAGTACGTGTTTATTGGGCATGTAGTTTAATACATTTATTCATGAACTAGTTCTACAATACGTGTTTATTGGGCATGTAGTTTAATACATTTATTCATGAACTAGTTCTACAGTACGTGTTTATTGGGCATGGAGTCTAATACATTTATTCATGAACTAGTTCTACAATACGTGTTTATTGGGCATGTAGTTTAATACATTTATTCATGAACTAGTTCTACAATACGTGTTTATTGGGCATGTAGTTTAATACATTTATTCATGAACTGGTTCTGCAGTACGTGTTTATTGGGCATGTAGTTTAATACATTTATTCATGAACTAGTTCTACAATACGTGTTTATTGGGCATGTAGTTTAATACATTTATTCATTAACTAGTTCTACAGTACGTGTTTATTGGGCATGGAGTCTAATACATTTATTCATGAACTAGTTCTACAGTACGTGTTTATTGGGCATTTAGTTTAATACATTTATTCATGAACTAGTTCTACAATACGAGTTTATTGCTCATGTAGTTGAATACATTTATTCATGAACTAGTTCTACAGTACGTGTTTATTGGGCATGTAGTTGAATACATTTATTCATGAACTAGTTCTACAATACGTGTTTATTGGGCATGTAGTTTAATACATTTATTCATGAACTAGTTCTACAGTACGTGTTTATTGGGCATGTAGTTTAATACATTTATTCATTAACTGGTTCTACAATACGTGTTTATTGGGCATGTAGTTTAATACATTTATTCATGAACTAGTTCTACAATACGTGTTTATTGGGCATGTAGTTTAATACATTTATTCATGAACTAGTTCTACAATACGTGTTTATTGGGCATGGAGTCTAATACATTTATTCATGAACTAGTTCTACAATACGTGTTTATTGGGCATGTAGTTGAATACATTTATTCATGAACTAGTTCTACAATACGTGTTTATTGGGCATGGAGTCTAATACATTTATTCATGAACTAGTTCTACAGTACGAGTTTATTGGGCATGGAGTCTAATACATTTATTCATGAACTAGTTCTACAATACGTGTTTATTGGGCATGTAGTTTAATACATTTATTCATGAACTAGTTCTACAATACGTGTTTATTGGGCATGTAGTTTAATACATTTATTCATGAACTAGTTCTACAGTACGTGTTTATTGGGCATGTAGTTTAATACATTTATTCATGAACTAGTTCTACAATACGTGTTTATTGGGCATGTAGTTTAATACATTTATTCATGAACTGGTTCTACAATACGTGTTTATTGGGCATGTAGTTGAATACATTTATTCATGAACTAGTTCTACAATACGTGTTTATTGGGCATGTAGTTTAATACATTTATTCATGAACTGGTTCTACAATACGTGTTTATTGGGCATGTAGTTTAATACATTTATTCATAAACTAGTTCTACAATACGTGTTTATTGGGCATGTAGTTTAATACATTTATTCATCAACTGGTTCTACAGTTCGTGTTTATTGGGCATGTAGTTTAATACATTTATTCATTAACTGGTTCTACAGTACGTGTTTATTGGGCATGGAGTCTAATACATTTATTCATGAACTAGTTCTACAGTACGTGTTTATTGGGCATGTAGTTTAATACATTTGTTCATGAACTAGTTCTACAGCACGTGTTTATTGGGCATGGAGTCTAATACATTTATTCATAAACTAGTTCTACAGTACGTGTTTATTGGGCATGTAGTTGAATACATTTATTCATTAACTGGTTCTACATTACTTGTTTATTGGGCATAACGTTCGTTTTTATTGGGCATGGAGTCCAATACATTTATTCATAAACTGGTTCTACAATACGTGTTTATTGGGCATGTAGTTGAATACATTTATTCATGAACTTGTTCTACAATACGTGTTTATTGGGCATGTAGTTTAATACATTTATTCATAAACTGGTTCTACAATACGTGTTTATTGGGCATTACGTTCGTTTTTATTGGGCATGGGGTCTAATACATTTATTCATGAACTTGTTCTACAATACGTGTTTATTGGGCATTACGTTCGTGTTTATTGGGCATGTAGTTGAATACATTTATTCATGAACTGGTTCTACAATACGTGTTTATTGGGCATGTAGTTTAATACATTTATTCATTAACTGGTTCTACAGTACGTGTTTATTGGGCATGTAGTTGAATACATTTATTCATGAACTAGTTCTACAGCACGTGTTTATTGGGCATGGAGTCTAATACATTTATTCATGAACTGGTTCTACAGTACGTGTTTATTGGGCATGTAGTTGAATACATTTATTCATAAACTGGTTCTACAATACGTGTTTATTGGGAATGGAGTTTAATACATTTATTCATGAACTAGTTCTACAGCACGTGTTTATTGGGCATGGAGTCTAATACATTTATTCATGAACTGGTTCTACAATACGTGTTTATTGGGCATGTAGTTGAATACATTTATTCATAAACTGGTTCTACAATACGTGTTTATTGGGCATGTAGTTTAATACATTTATTCATGAACTGGTTCTACAATACGTGTTTATTGGGCATGTAGTTTAATACATTTATTCATAAACTAGTTCTACAATACGTGTTTATTGGGCATGTAGTTTAATACATTTATTCATCAACTGGTTCTACAGTTCGTGTTTATTGGGCATGTAGTT
The DNA here is from genome assembly GCA_030141615.1 of Unio pictorum. Taxonomy (NCBI): domain Eukaryota; kingdom Metazoa; phylum Mollusca; class Bivalvia; order Unionida; family Unionidae; genus Unio; species Unio pictorum. The sequence goes on from JARLTB010000214.1 coordinate 6,261,153, forward strand.
TAATACATTTATTCATTAACTGGTTCTACAGTACGTGTTTATTGGGCATGGAGTCTAATACATTTATTCATGAACTAGTTCTACAGTACGTGTTTATTGGGCATGTAGTTTAATACATTTGTTCATGAACTAGTTCTACAGCACGTGTTTATTGGGCATGGAGTCTAATACATTTATTCATAAACTAGTTCTACAGTACGTGTTTATTGGGCATGTAGTTGAATACATTTATTCATTAACTGGTTCTACATTACTTGTTTATTGGGCATAACGTTCGTTTTTATTGGGCATGGAGTCCAATACATTTATTCATAAACTGGTTCTACAATACGTGTTTATTGGGCATGTAGTTGAATACATTTATTCATGAACTTGTTCTACAATACGTGTTTATTGGGCATGTAGTTTAATACATTTATTCATAAACTGGTTCTACAATACGTGTTTATTGGGCATTACGTTCGTTTTTATTGGGCATGGGGTCTAATACATTTATTCATGAACTTGTTCTACAATACTTGTTTATTGGGCATTACGTTCGTGTTTATTGGGCATGTAGTTGAATACATTTATTCATGAACTGGTTCTACAATACGTGTTTATTGGGCATGTAGTTTAATACATTTATTCATTAACTGGTTCTACAGTACGTGTTTATTGGGCATGTAGTTGAATACATTTATTCATGAACTAGTTCTACAGCACGTGTTTATTGGGCATGGAGTCTAATATATTTATTCATGAACTGGTTCTACAGTACGTGTTTATTGGGCATGTAGTTGAATACATTTATTCATAAACTGGTTCTACAATACGTGTTTATTGGGAATGTAGTTTAATACATTTATTCATGAACTAGTTCTACAGCACGTGTTTATTGGGCATGGAGTCTAATACATTTATTCATGAACTGGTTCTACAATACGTGTTTATTGGGCATGTAGTTGAATACATTTATTCATAAACTGGTTCTACAATACGTGTTTATTGGGCATGTAGTTGAATACATTTATTCATGAACTTGTTCTACAATACGTGTTTATTGGGCATGTAGTTTAATACATTTATTCATAAACTGGTTCTACAATACGTGTTTATTGGGCATTACGTTCGTTTTTATTGGGCATGGAGTCTAATACATTTATTCATAAACTGGTTCTACAATACGTGTTTATTGGGCATTACGTTCGTTTTTATTGGGCTTGGAGTCTAATACATTTATTCATAAACTAGTTGTACAGTACGTGTTTATTGGGCATGTAGTTTAATACATTTATTCATTAACTGGTTCTACAGTACGTGTTTATTGGGCATGTAGTTGAATACATTTATTCATGAACTGGTTCTACAATACGTGTTTATTGGGCATGTAGTTTAATACATTTATTCATTAACTGGTTCTACAGTACGTGTTTATTGGGCATGCAGTTTAATACATTTATTCATGAACTAGTTGTACATTACGTGTTTATTGGGCATGGAGTCTAATACATTTATTCATGAACTGGTTCTACAATACGTGTTTATTGGGCATGTAGTTTAATACATCTATTCATGAACTAGTTCTACAGCACGTGTTTATTGGGCATGTGGTTGAATACATTTATTTATCAACTAGTTCTACAGTACGTGTTTATTGGACATGGAGTCTAATACATTTATTCATGAACTGGTTCTACAATACGTGTCTATTGGGCATGTAGTTTAATACATTTATTCATCAACTAGTTCTACAGTACGTGTTTATTGGGCATGTAGTTGAATACATTTATTCATTAACTGGTTCTACATTACTTGTTTATTGGGCATAACGTTCGTTTTTATTGGGCATGGAGTCTAATACATTTATTTATAAACTTGTTCTACAATACGTGTTTATTGGGCATGTAGTTGAATTCATTTATTCATGAACTTGTTCTACAATACGTGTTTATTGGGCATGTAGTTTAATACATTTATTCATAAACTGGTTCTACAATACGTGTTTATTGGACATTACGTTCGTTTTTATTGGGCATGGAGTCAAATACATTTATTCATGAACTTGTTCTACAATACTTGTTTATTGGGCATGTAGTTTAATACATTTATTCATTAACTGGTTCTACAGTACGTGTTTATTGGGCATGTAGTTGAATACATTTATTCATGAACTGGTTCTACAATATGTGTTTATTGGGCATGTAGTTTAATACATTTATTCATGAACTGGTTCTACAGTACGTGTTTATTGGGCATGTAGTTTAATACATTTATTCATGAACTAGTTCTACAGCACGTGTTTATTGGGCATGTGGTTGAATACATTTATTCATCAACTAGTTCTACAGTACGTGTTTATTGGGAATGGAGTCTAATACATTTATTCATTAACTGGTTCTACAATACGTGTTTATTGGGCATGTAGTTTAATACATTTATTCATGAACTAGTTCTACAGTACGTGTTTATTGGGCATGGAGTCTAATACATTTATTCATGAACTAGTTCTAACGTTCGTGTTTATTGGGCATGTAGTTTAATACATTTATTCATTAACTGGTTTTACAATACGTGTTTATTGGGCATGTAGTTTAATACATTTATTCATGAACTGGTTCTACAATACGTGTTTATTGGGCATGTAGTTTAATACATTTATTCATGAACTAGTTCTACAGTACGTGTTTATTGGGCATGGAGTCTAATACATTTATTCATGAAATAGTTCTACAGTACGTGTTTATTGGGCATGTAGTTTAATACTTTTATTCATTAACTAGTTCTACAGTACGTGTTTATTGGGCATGTAGTTTAATACATTTATTCATTAACTGGTTCTACAATACGTGTTTATTGGGCATGTAGTTTAATACATTTATTCATTAACTGGTTCTACAATACGTGTTTATTGGGCATGTAGTTTAATACATTTATTCATGAACTAGTTCTACAATACGTGTTTATTGGGCATGTAGTTGAATACATTTATTCATGAACTAGTTCTACAATACGTGTTTATTGGGCATGTAGTTTAATACATTTATTCATGAACTGGTTCTACAGTACGTGTTTATTGGGCATGTAGTTGAATACATTTATTCATGAACTAGTTCTACAGTGCGTGTTTATTGGGCATGTATTTGAATACATTTATTCATGAACTAGTTCTACAATACGTGTTTATTGGGCATGTAGTTGAATACATTTATTCATGAACTAGTTCTACAATACGTGTTTATTGGGCATGTTGTTGAATACATTTATTTGTGAACTAGTTCTACAATACGTGTTTATTGGGCATGGAGTCTAATACATTTATTCATTAACTGGTTCTACAGTACGTGTTTGTTGGGCATGTAGTTTAATACATTTATTCATGAACTAGTTCTACAATACGTGTTTATTGGGCATGGAGTCTAATACATTTATTCATGAACTAGTTCTACAATACGTGTTTATTGGGCATGTAGTTGAATACATTTATTCATGAACTAGTTCTACAATACGTGTTTATTGGGCATGTAGTTGAATACATTTATTCATGAACTAGTTCTACAATACGTGTTTATTGGGCATGTAGTTGAATACATTTATTCATGAACTAGTTCTACAATACGTGTTTATTGGGCATGGAGTCTAATACATTTATTTGTGAACTAGTTCTACAATACGTGTTTATTGGGCATGTAGTTGAATTCATTTATTCATGAACTAGTTCTACAATACGTGTTTATTGGGCATGTAGTTTAATACATTTATTCATGAACTGGTTCTACAGTACGTGTTTATTGGGCATGTAGTTGAATACATTTATTCATGAACTAGTTCTACAATACGTGTTTATTGGGCATGTAGTTGAATACATTTTTTCATGAACTAGTTCTACAGTACGTGTTTATTGGGCATGTAGTTTAATACATTTATTCATGAAGTAGTTCTACAGTACGTGTTTATTGGGCATGTATTTGAATACATTTATTCATGAACTTGTTCTACAATACGTGTTTATTGGGCATGTAGTTTAATACATTTATTCATGAACTAGTTCTACAATACGTGTTTATTGGGCATGTATTTGAATACATTTATTCATGAACTAGTTCTACAATACGTGTTTATTGGGCATGTAGTTGAATACATTTATTCATGAACTAGTTCTACAATACGTGTTTATTGGGCATGTAGTTTAATACATTTATTCATGAACTAGTTCTACAGTACGTGTTTATTGGGCATTTAGTTTAATACATTTATTCATGAACTAGTTCTACAATACGTGTTTATTGGGCATGTAGTTGAATACATTTATTCATGAACTAGTTCTACAATACGTGTTTATTGGGCATGTAGTTGAATACATTTATTCATGAACTAGTTCTACAATACGTGTTTATTGGGCATGTAGTTTAATACATTTATTCATGAACTAGTTCTACAATACGTGTTTATTGGGCATGTAGTTGAATACATTTATTCATGAACTAGTTCTACAGTACGTGTTTATTGGGCATGTAGTTTAATACATTTATTCATGAACTAGTTCTACAGTACGTGTTTATTGGGCATGTAGTTTAATACATTTATTCATGAAGTAGTTCTACAATACGTTTTTATTGGGCATGTAGTTGAATACATTTATTCATGAACTAGTTCTACAATACGTGTTTATTGGGCATGTAGTTGAATACATTTGTTCATGAACTAGTTCTGCAATACGTGTTTATTGGGCATGGAGTCTAATACATTTATTTGTGAACTAGTTCTACAATACGTGTTTATTGGGCATGTAGTTGAATACATTTATTCATGAACTGGTTCTACAGTACGTGTTTATTGGGCATGTAGTTGAATACATTTATTCATGAACTAGTTCTACAATACGTGTTTATTGGGCATGTAGTTGAATACATTTATTCATGAACTAGTTCTACAGTACGTGTTTATTGGGCATGTAGTTTAATACATTTATTCATGAAGTAGTTCTACAGTATGTGTTTATTGGGCATGTATTTGAATACATTTATTCATGAACTTGTTCTACAATACGTGTTTATTGGGCATGTAGTTCAATAAATTTATTCATGAACTAGTTCTACAATACGTGTTTATTGGGCATGTAGTTGAATACATTTATTCATGAACTAGTTCTACAGTACGTGTTTATTCGGCATGGAGTCTAATACATTTATTCATGAACTAGTTCTACAATACGTGTTTATTGGGCATGTAGTTGAATACATTTATTCATGAACTAGTTCTACAATACGTGTTTATTGGGCATGGAGTCTAATAAATTTATTCATGAACTAGTTCTACAATACGTGTTTATTGGGCATGTAGTTGAATACATTTATTCATGAACTAGTTCTACAGTACGTGTTTATTGGGCATGTAGTTGTATACATTTATTCATGAACTAGTTCTACAATACATGTTTATTGGGCATGGAGTTTAATACATTTATTGATGAACTAGTTCTACAATACGTGTTTATTGGGCATGTAGTTGAATACATTTATTCATGAACTAGTTCTACAATACGTGTTTATTGGGCATGTAGTTGAATACATTTATTCATAAACTAGTTCTACAATACGTGTTTATTGGGCATGGAGTCTAATACATTTATTTGTGAACTAGTTCTACAATACGTGTTTATTGGGCATGTAGTTTAATACATTTATTCATGAACTAGTTCTACAATACGTGTTTATTGGGCATGTAGTTGAATACATTTATTCATGAACTGGTTCTACAGTACGTGTTTATTGGGCATGTAGTTGAATACATTTATTCATGAACTAGTTCTACAGTACGTGTTTATTGGGCATGTAGTTGAATACATTTATTCATGAACTAGTTCTACAGTACGTGTTTATTGGGCATGTAGTTGAATACATTTATTCATGAACTGGTTCTACAGTACGTTTTTATTGGGCATGTAGTTGAATACATTTATTCATGAACTAGTTCTACAGTACGTGTTTATTGGGCATGTAGTTGAATACATTTATTCATGAACTGGTTCTACAGTACGTGTTTATTGGGCATGTAGTTGAATACATTTATTCATGAACTAGTTCTACAATACGTGTTTATTGGGCATGTAGTTGAATACATTTATTCATGAACTAGTTCTACAGTACGTGTTTATTGGGCATGTAGTTTAATACATTTATTCATGAAGTAGTTCTTCAGTACGTGTTTATTGGGCATGTATTTGAATACATTTATTCATGAACTTGTTCTGCAATACGTGTTTATTGGGCATGTAGTTCAATACATTTATTCATGAACTAGTTCTACAATACGTGTTTATTGGGCATGTATTTGAATACATTTATTCATGAACTATTTCTACAATACGTGTTTATTGGGCATGTAGTTGAATACATTTATTCATGAACTAGTTCTACAGTACGTGTTTATTGGGCATGGAGTCTAATACATTTAATCATGAACTAGTTCTACAATACGTGTTTATTGGGCATGGAGTTTAATACATTTATTCATGAACTAGTTCTACAATACGTGTTTATTGGGCATGTAGTTGAATACATTTATTCATGAACTAGTTCTACAATACGTGTTTATTGGGCATGTAGTTGAATACATTTATTCATGAACTAGTTCTACAATACGTGTTTATTGGGCATGTATTTTAATACATTTATTCATGAACTAGTTCTACAATACGTGTTTATTGGGCATGGAGTCTAATACATTTATTCATGAACTAGTTCTACAATACGTGTTTATTGGGCATGTATTTTAATACATTTATTCATGAACTAGTTCTACAATACGTGTTTATTGGGCATGGAGTCTAATACATTTATTCATGAACTAGTTCTACAATACGTGTTTATTGGGCATGTAGTTGAATACATTTATTCATGAACTAGTTCTACAGTACGTGTTTATTGGGCATGTAGTTGAATACATTTATTCATGAACTAGTTCTACAATACGTGTTTATTGGGCATGGAGTTTAATACATTTATTCATGAACTAGTTCTACAATACGTGTTTATTGGGCATGTAGTTGAATACATTTATTCATGAACTAGTTCTACAATACGTGTTTATTGGGCATGTAGTTGAATACATTTATTCATGAACTAGTTCTACAATACGTGTTTATTGGGCATGTAGTTGAATACATTTATTCATGAACTAGTTCTACAGTACGTGTCTATTGGGCATGTAGTTGAATACATTTATTCATGAACTAGTTCTACAATACGTGTTTATTGGGCATGTATTTGAATACATTTATTCATGAACTAGTTCTACAATACGTGTTTATTGGGCATGTAGTTGAATACATTTATTCATGAACTAGTTCTACAATACGTGTTTATTGGGCATGGAGTCTAATACATTTATTCATGAACTGGTTCTACAGTACGTGTTTATTGGGCATGTAGTTTAATACATTTATTCATGAACTGGTTCTATAATACGTGTTTATTGGGCATGGAGTCTAATACATTTATTCATGAACTAGTTCTACAATACGTGTTTATTGGGCATGTATTTTAATACATTTATTCATGAACTAGTTCTACAATACGTGTTTATTGGGCATGGAGTCTAATACATTTATTCATGAACTAGTTCTACAATACGTGTTTATTGGGCATGTAGTTGAATACATTTATTCATGAACTAGTTCTACAGTACGTGTTTATTGGGCATGTAGTTGAATACATTTATTCATGAACTAGTTCTAAAATACGTGTTTATTGGGCATGGAGTTTAATACATTTATTCATGAACTAGTTCTACAATACGTGTTTATTGGGCATGTAGTTGAATACATTTATTCATGAACTAGTTCTACAATACGTGTTTATTGGGCATGTAGTTGAATACATTTATTCATGAACTAGTTCTACAATACGTGTTTATTGGGCATGTAGTTGAATACATTTATTCATGAACTAGTTCTACAGTACGTGTCTATTGGGCATGTAGTTGAATACATTTATTCATGAACTAGTTCTACAATACGTGTTTATTGGGCATGTATTTGAATACATTTATTCATGAACTAGTTCTACAATACGTGTTTATTGGGCATGTAGTTGAATACATTTATTCATGAACTAGTTCTACAATACGTGTTTATTGGGCATGGAGTCTAATACATTTATTCATGAACTGGTTCTACAGTACGTGTTTATTGGGCATGTAGTTTAATACATTTATTCATGAACTGGTTCTATAATACGTGTTTATTGGGCATGTAGTTTAATACATTTATTCATTAACTAGTTCTACAATACGTGTTTATTGGGCATGTAGTTTAATACATTTATTCATGAACTAGTTCTATTGTACGTGTTTATTGGGCATGTAGTTTAATACATTTATTCATGAACTGGTTCTACAATACGTGTTTATTGGGCATGTAGTTTAATACATTTATTCATGAACTAGTTCTACAATACGTGTTTATTGGGCATGTAGTTCAATACATTTATTCATGAACTAGTTCTTCAATACGTCTTTATTGGGCATGTAGTTGAATACATTTATTCATGAACTGGTTCTACAGTACGTGTTTATTGGGCATGTAGTTGAATACATTTATTCATGAACTAGTTCTACAATACGTGTTTATTGGGCATGTAGTTTAATACATTTATTCATGAACTAGTTCTACAGTACGTGTTTATTGGGTATGTAGTTTAATACATTTATTCATGAACTAGTTCTACAGTACGTGTTTATTGGGCATGTAGTTTAATACATTTATTCATGAACTAGTTCTACAGTACGTGTTTATTGGGCATGTAGTTTAATACATTTATTCATGAACTAGTTCTACAGTACGTGTTTATTGGGCATGTAGTTTAATACATTTATTCATTAACTGGTTCTACAATACGTGTTTATTGGGCATGTAGTTTAATACATTTATTCATGAACTAGTTCTACAGTACGCGTTTATTGGGCATGTAGTTTAATACATTTATTCATGAACTAGTTCTACAGTACGTGTTTATTGGGCATTTAGTTTAATACATTTATTCATGAACTGGTTCTACAGTACGTGTTTATTGGGCATGTAGTTGAATACATTTATTCATGAACTAGTTCTACAATACGTGTTTATTGGGCATGTAGTTGAATACATTTATTCATGAACTGGTTCTACAATACGTGTTTATTGGGCATGTAGTTTAATACATTTATTCATGGACTAGTTCTACAATACGTGTTTATTGGGCATGTAGTTGAATACATTTATTCATGAACTAGTTCTACAGTACGTGTTTATTGGGCATGTAGTTTAATACATTTATTCATGAACTGGTTCTACAGTACGTGTTTATTGTGCATGTATTTGAATACATTTATTCATGAACTAGTTCTACAGTACGTGTTTATTGGGGATGTAGTTTAATACATTTATTCATGAACTGGTTCTACAGTACGTGTTTATTGGGCATGTAGTTTAATACATTTATTCATGAACTAGTTCTACAGTACGTGTTTATTGGGCATGTAGTTTAATACATTTATTCATGAACTAGTTCTACAATACGTGTTTATTGGGCATGTAGTTGAATACATTTATTCATGAACTAGTTCTACAATACGTGTTTATTGGGCATGTAGTTTAATACATTTATTCATGAACTAGTTCTACAGTACGTGTTTATTGGGCATGTAGTTTAATACATTTATTCATGAACTAGTTCTACAATACGTGTTTATTGGGCATGTAGTTTAATACATTTATTCATGAACTAGTTCTACAGTACGTGTTTATTTGGCATGTAGTTGAATACATTTATTCATGAACTAGTTCTTCAGTACGTGTTTATTGGGCATGTAGTTGAATACATTTATTCATGAACTAGTTCTTCAGTACGTGTTTATTGGGCATGGAGTCTAATACATTTATTCATGAACTAGTTCTAACGTTCGTGTTTATTGGGCATGTAGTTGAATACATTTATTCATTAACTGGTTCTACAGTACGTGTTTATTGGGCATGTAGTTGAATACATTTATTCATTAACTGGTTCTACAGTACGTGTTTATTGGGCATGTAGTTTAATACATTTATTCATGAACTAGTTCTAACGTTCGTGTTTATTGGGCATGTAGTTGAATACATTTATTCATGAACTAGTTCTACAATACGTGTTTAATGGGCATGTAGTTTAATACATTTATTTATGAACTGGTTCTACTGTACGTGTTTATTGGGCATGTAGTTGAATCCATTTATTCATGAACTAGTTCTACAATACGTGTTTATTGGGCATGTAGTTTAATACATTTATTCATGAACTAGTTCTTCAGTACGTGTTTATTGGGCATGGAGTCTAATACATTTATTCATGAACTAGTTCTAACGTTCGTGTTTATTGGGCATGTAGTTTAATACATTTATTCATTAACTGGTTCTACAGTACGTGTTTATTGGGCATGTAGTTGAATACATTTATTCATTAACTGGTTCTACAGTACGTGTTTATTGGGCATGTAGTTTAATGCATTTATTCATTAACTGGTTCTACAATACGTGTTTATTGGGCATGTAGTTTAATACATTCATTCATGAACTAGTTCTACAGTACGTGTTTATTGGGCATGGAGTCTAATACATTTATTCATGAACTAGTTCTAACGTTCGTGTTTATTGGGCATGTAGTTTAATACATTTATTCATGAACTAGTTCTACAATACGTGTTTATTGGGCATGTAGTTTAATACATTTATTCATGAACTAGTTCTACAGTACGTGTTTATTGGGCATGTAGTTGAATACATTTATTCATGAACTAGTTCTACAATACGTGTTTATTGGGCATGTAGTTTAATACATTTATTCATGAACTAGTTCTACAATACGTGTTTATTGGGCATGTAGTTTAATACATTTATTCATGAACTAGTTCTACAATACGTGTTTATTGGGCATGTAGTTGAATACATTTATTCATGAACTGGTTCTACAATACGTGTTTATTGGGCATGTAGTTTAATATATTTATTCATGAACTAGTTCTACAGTACGTGTTTATTGGGCATGTAGTTGAATACATTTATTCATGAACTAGTTCTACAGTACGTGTTTATTGGGCATGTAGTTGAATACATTTATTCATGAACTAGTTCTACAATACGTGTTTATTGGGCATGTAGTTTAATACATTTATTCATGAACTGGTTCTACTGTACGTGTTTATTGGGCATGTAGTTGAATACATTTATTCATGAACTAGTTCTACAATACGTGTTTATTGGGCATGTAGTTTAATACATTTATTCATGAACTAGTTCTGCAATACGTTTTTATTGGGCATGTAGTTTAATACATTTATTCATGAACTAGTTCTACAGTACGTGTTTATTGGGCATGTAGTTGAATACATTTATTCATGAACTAGTTCTACAATACGTGTTTATTGGGCATGTAGTTGAATACATTTATTCATGAACTAGTTCTACAGTACGTGTTTATTGGGCATGTAGTTTAATACATTTATTCATGAACTAGTTCTACAATACGTGTTTATTGGGCATGTAGTTTAATACATTTATTCATGAACTGGTTCTACAGTACGTGTTTATTGGGCATGTAGTTTAATACATTTATTCATGAACTAGTTCTACAATACGTGTTTATTGGGCATGTAGTTGAATACATTTATTCATGAACTAGTTCTACAGTACGTGTTTATTGGGCATGTAGTTTAATACATTTATTCATGAACTAGTTCTACAATACGTGTTTATTGGGCATGTAGTTTAATACATTTATTTATGAACTGGTTCTACAGTACGTGTTTATTGGGCATGGAGTTTAATACATTTATTTGTGAACTAGTTCTACAGTACGTGTTTATTGGGCATGTAGTTTAATACATTTATTCATGAACTAGTTCTACAGTACGTGTTTATTGGGCATGTAGTTTAATACATTTATTCATTAACTGGTTCTACAGTACGTGTTTATTGGGCATGTAGTTGAATACATTTATTCATGAACTGGTTCTACAATACGTGTTTATTGGGCATGTAGTTTAATACATTTATTCATTAACTGGTTCTACAGTACGTGTTTATTGGGCATGTAGTTGAATACATTTATTCATGAACTAGTTCTACAGTACGTGTTTATTGGGCATGTAGTTTAATACATTTATTCATGAACTAGTTCTACAGTACGTGTTTATTGGGCATGTAGTTTAATACATTTATTCATTAACTGGTTCTACAGTACGTGTTTATTGGGCATGTAGTTGAATACATTTATTCATGAACTGGTTCTACAGTACGTGTTTATTGGGCATGTAGATGAATACATTTATTCATGAACTATTTCTACAATACGTGTTTATTGGGCATGTAGTTGAATACATTTATTCATTAACTGGTTCTACAATACGTGTTTATTGGGCATGTAGTTTAATACATTTATTCATTAACTTGTTCTACAGTACGTGTTTATTGGACATGTAGTTTAATACATTTATTAATGAACTGGTTCTACAGTACGTGTTTATTGGGCATGTAGTTGAATACATTTATTCATGAACTAGTTCTACAATACGTGTTTATTGGGCATGTAGTTGAATACATTTATTCATGAACTGGTTCTACAGTACGTGTTTATTGGGCATGTAGTTTAATACATTTATTCATGAACTAGTCCTTCAATATGTGTTTATTGGGCATGGAGTCTAATACATTTATTCATGAACTAGTTCTAACTTTCGTGTTTATTGGGCATGTAGTTTAATACATTTATTCATTAACTGGTTCTACAGAACGTGTTTATTGGGCATGTAGTTTAATACATTTATTAATGAACTGGTTCTACAGTACGTGTTTATTGGGCATGTAGTTGAATACATTTATTCATGAACTAGTTCTACAATACGTGTTTATTGGGCATGTAGTTTAATACCTTTATTAATGAACTAGTTCTACAGTACGTGTTTATTGGGCATGTAGTTTAATACATTTATTCATGAACTAGTTCTACAATACGTGTTTATTGGGCATGTAGTTTAATACATTTATTCATGAACTAGTTCTACAGTACGTGTTTATTTGGCATGTAGTTGAATACATTTATTCATGAACTAGTTCTTCAGTACGTGTTTATTGGGCATGTAGTTGAATACATTTATTCATGAACTAGTTCTTCAGTACGTGTTTATTGGGCATGGAGTCTAATACATTTATTCATGAACTAGTTCTAACGTTCGTGTTTATTGGGCATGTAGTTGAATACATTTATTCATTAACTGGTTCTACAGTACGTGTTTATTGGGCATGTAGTTGAATACATTTATTCATTAACTGGTTCTACAGTACGTGTTTATTGGGCATGTAGTTTAATACATTTATTCATGAACTAGTTCTAACGTTCGTGTTTATTGGGCATGTAGTTGAATACATTTATTCATGAACTAGTTCTACAATACGTGTTTATTGGGCATGTAGTTTAATACATTTATTCATGAACTGGTTCTACTGTACGTGTTTATTGGGCATGTAGTTGAATACATTTATTCATGAACTAGTTCTACAATACGTGTTTATTGGGCATGTAGTTTAATACATTTATTCATGAACCAGTTCTTCAGTACGTGTTTATTGGGCATGGAGTCTAATACATTTATTCATGAACTAGTTCTAACGTTCGTGTTTATTGGGCATGTAGTTTAATACATTTATTCATTAACTGGTTCTACAGTACGTGTTTATTGGGCATGTAGTTGAATACATTTATTCATTAACTGGTTCTACAGTACGTGTTTATTGGGCATGTAGTTTAATACATTTATTCATTAACTGGTTCTACAATACGTGTTTATTGGGCATGTAGTTTAATACATTTATTCATGAACTAGTTCTACAGTACGTGTTTATTGGGCATGGAGTCTAATACATTTATTCATGAACTAGTTCTAACGTTCGTGTTTATTGGGCATGTATTTGAATACATTTATTCATGAACTAGTTCTACAATACGTGTTTATTGGGCATGTAGTTTAATACATTTATTCATGAACTAGTTCTACAGTACGTGTTTATTGGGCATGTAGTTGAATACATTTATTCATGAACTAGTTCTACAATACGTGTTTATTGGGCATGTAGTTTAATACATTTATTCATGAACTAGTTCTACAATACGTGTTTATTGGGCATGTAGTTTAATATATTTATTCATGAACTAGTTCTACAATACGTGTTTATTGGGCATGTAGTTGAATACATTTATTCATGAACTGGTTCTACAATACGTGTTTATTGGGCATGTAGTTTAATACATTTATTCATGAACTAGTTCTACAGTACGTGTTTATCGGGCATGGAGTTGAATACATTTATTCATGAACTAGTTCTACAGTACGTGTTTATTGGGCATGTAGTTGAATACATTTATTCATGAACTAGTTCTATAATACGTTTTTATTGGGCATGTAGTTTAATACATTTATTCATGAACTAGTTCTACAGTACGTGTTTATTGGGCATGGAGTCTAATACATTTATTCATGAACTAGTTCTAACGTTCGTGTTTATTGGGCATGTAGTTTAATACATTTATTCATGAACTAGTTCTACAATACGTGTTTATTGGGCATGTAGTTTAATACATGTATTCATGAACTAGTTCTACAGTACGTGTTTATTGGGCATGTAGTTGAATACATTTATTCATGAACTAGTTCTACAATACGTGTTTATTGGGCATGTAGTTGAATACATTTATTCATGAACTAGTTCTACAGTACGTGTTTATTGGGCATGTAGTTTAAATCATTTATTCATGAACTAGTTCTACAATACGTGTTTATTGGGCATGTAGTTTAATACATTTATTCATGAACTGGTTCTACAGTACGTGTTTATTGGGCATGTAGTTTAATACATTTATTCATGAACTAGTTCTACAATACGTGTTTATTGGGCATGTAGTTGAATACATTTATTCATGAACTAGTTCTACAGTACGTGTTTATTGGGCATGTAGTTTAATACATTTATTCATGAACTAGTTCTACAATACGTGTTTATTGGGCATGTAGTTTAATACATTTATTTATGAACTGGTTCTACAGTACGTGTTTATTGGGCATGGAGTTTAATACATTTATTTGTGAACTAGTTCTACAGTACGTGTTTATTGGGCATGTAGTTTAATACATTTATTCATGAACTAGTTCTACAGTACGTGTTTATTGGGCATGTAGTTTAATACATTTATTCATTAACTGGTTCTACAATACGTGTTTATTGGGTATGTAGTTTAATACATTTATTCATGAACTGGTTCTACAGTACGTGTTTATTGGGCATGGAGTTTAAAACATTTATTTGTGAACTAGTTCTACAGTACGTGTTTATTGGGCATGTAGTTTAATACATTTATTCATGAACTAGTTCTACAGTACGTGTTTATTGGGCATGTAGTTTAATACATTTATTCATTAACTGGTTCTACAGTACGTGTTTATTGGGCATGTAGTTGAATACATTTATTCATGAACTGGTTCTACAATACGTGTTTATTGGGCATGTAGTTTAATACATTTATTCATTAACTGGTTCTACAGTACGTGTTTATTGGGCATGTAGTTGAATACATTTATTTATGAACTAGTTCTACAGTACGTGTTTATTGGGCATGTAGTTTAATACATTTATTCATGAACTAGTTCTACAGTACGTGTTTATTGGGCATGTAGTTTAATACATTTATTCATTAACTGGTTCTACAGTACGTGTTTATTGGGCATGTAGTTGAATACATTTATTCATGAACTGGTTCTACAGTACGTGTTTATTGGGCATGTAGTTGAATACATTTATTCATGAACTAGTTCTACAATACGTGTTTATTGGGCATGTAGTTGAATACATTTATTCATTAACTGGTTCTACAATACGTGTTTATTGGGCATGTAGTTTAATACATTTATTCATGAACTTGTTCTACAGTTCGTGTTTATTGGGCATGTAGTTTAATACATTTATTCATGAACTGGTTCTACAGTACGTGTTTATTGGGCATGTAGTTGAATACATTTATTCATGAACTAGTTCTACAATACGTGTTTATTGGGCATGTAGTTGAATACATTTATTCATGAACCGGTTCTACAGTACGTGTTTATTGGGCATGTAGTTTAATACATTCATTCATGAACTAGTTCTACAATACGTGTTTATTGGGCATGGAGTCTAATACATTTATTCATGAACTAGTTCTAACTTTCGTGTTTATTGGGCATGTAGTTTAATACATTTATTCATTAACTGGTTCTACAGTACGTGTTTATTGGGCATGTAGTTTAATACATTTATTCATGAACTGGTTCTACAGTACGTGTTTATTGGGCATGTAGTTGAATACATTTATTCATGAACTAGTTCTACAATACGTGTTCATTGGGCATGTAGTTTAATACATTTATTCATTAACTGGTTCTACAGTACGTGTTTATTGGGCATGTAGTTTAATACATTTATTCATGAACTGGTTCTACAGTACGTGTTTATTGGGCATGTAGTTGAATACATTTATTCATGAACTAGTTCTACAATACGTGTTTATTGGGCATGGAGTCTAATACATTTATTCATGAACTGGTTCTACAGTACGTGTTTATTGGGCATAACGTTCGTTTTTATTGGGCATGGAGTCTAATACATTTATTCATAAACTGGTTCTACAATACGTGTTTATTGGGCATGTAGTTGAATACATTTATTCATTAACTGGTTCTACAGTACGTGTTTATTGGGCATGTAGTTTAATACATTTATTCATGAACTGGTTCTACAGTACGTGTTTATTGGGCATGTAGTTGAATACATTTATTCATGAACTAGTTCTACAATACGTGTTTATTGGGCATGTAGTTTAATACATTCATTCATTAACTGGTTCTACAGTACGTGTTTATTGGGCATAACGTTCGTTTTTATTGGGCATGGAGTCTAATACATTTATTCATAAACTGGTTCTACAATACGTGTTTATTGGGCATGTAGTTGAATACATTTATTCATGAACTGGTTCTACAATACGTGTTTATTGGGCATGTAGTTTAATACATTTATTCATAAACTGGTTCTACATTACTTGTTTATTGGGCATAACGTTCGTTTTTATTGGGCATGGAGTCTAATACATTTATTCATAAACTAGTTCTACAGTACGTGTTTATTGGGCATGTAGTTGAATACATTTATTCATGAACTGGTTCTACAATACTTGTTTATTGGGTATGTAGTTGAATACATTTATTCATGAACTGGTTCTACAATACTTGTTTATTGGGTATGTAGTTGAATACATTTATTCATGAACTGGTTCGACAGTACGTGTTTATTGGGCATAACGTTCATTTTTATTGGGCATGGTGTCTAATACATTTATTCATAAACTAGTTCTACAGTACGTGTTTATTGGGCATGTAGTTGAATACATTTATTCATGAACTGGTTCTACATTACTTGTTTATTGGGCATGTAGTTGAATACATTTATTCATGAACTAGTTGTACATTACGTGTTTATTGGGCATGTGGTTGAATACATCTATTCATGAACTAGTTCTAACGTCCGTGTTTTTTGGTCATGGAGTCTAATACATTTATTCATCAACTAGTTCTACAGTACGTGTTTATTGGGCATGTAGTTGAATACATTTATTCATTAACTGGTTCTACATTACTGGTTTATTGGGCATAACGTTCGTTTTTATTGGGCATGGAGTCTCATACATTTATTCATAAACTAGTTCTACAGTACGTGTTTATTGGGCATGCAGTTTAATACATTTATTCATTAACTGGTTCTACATTACTTGTTTATTGGGCATAACGTTCGTTTTTATTGGGCATGGAGTCTAATACATTTATTCATAAACTAGTTCTACAGTACGTGTTTATTGGGCATGTAGTTGAATACATTTATTCATGAACTGGTTCTACAATACTTGTTTATTGGGTATGTAGTTGAATACATTTATTCATGAACTGGTTCTACAATACTTGTTTATTGGGTATGTAGTTGAATACATTTATTCATGAACTGGTTCTACAATACTTGTTTATTGGGTATGTAGTTGAATACATTTATTCATGAACTGGTTCTAAAATACTTGTTTATTGGGTATGTAGTTGAATACATTTATTCATGAACTGGTTCTACAATACTTGTTTATTGGGTATGTAGTTGAATACATTTATTCATGAACTGGTTCTACAATACTTGTTTATTGGGTATGTAGTTGAATACATTTATTCATGAACTGGTTCTACAATACTTGTTTATTGGGTATGTAGTTGAATACATTTATTCATGAACTGGTTCTACAATACTTGTTTATTGGGCATGGAGTCTAATACATTTATTCATAAACTAGTTCTACAGTACGTGTTTATTGGGCATGTAGTTTAATACATTTATTCATGAACTGGTTCGACAGTACTTGTTTATTGGGCATGTAGTTGAATACATTTATTCATGAACTAGTTGTACATCACGTGTTTATTGGGCATGTGGTTGAATACATCTATTCATGAACTAGTTCTAACGTCCGTGTTTTTTGGGCATGGAGTCTAATACATTTATTCATCAACTAGTTCTACAGTACGTGTTTATTGGGCATGTAGTTGATTACATTTATTCATGAACTAGTTCTAATTTATGTGTTTATTGGGCATGTAGTTTAATACATGTATTCATGAACTAGTTATAACATGTTTATTGGGCATGGAGTCTAATACATTTAATCATGAACTAGTTCTACAGTACGTGTTTATTGGGCATGTAGTTTATAACATTTATTGATGAACTGGTTCTACAGTACGTGTTTATTGGGCATGCAGTTTAACACATTTATTCATGAACTGCCTCTACAGTACGTGTTTATTGGGTATGTAGTTTAAAACATTTATTCATGAACTGGTTATACAGTTCGTGTTTATTGGGCATGCAGTTGAATACATTTATTCATGAACTGGTTCTTCAGTACGTGTTTATTGGGCATGCAGTTGAATATATTCATTCATCAACTGGTTCTACAGTACGTGTCTATTGGGCGTAACGTTCGTTTTTATTGGGCATGGAGTCTAATACATTTATTCATGAACTAGTTCTACAGTACGTGTTTATTGGGCATGTAGTTGAATACATTTATTCATTAACTGGTTCTACAGTACGTGTTTATTGGGCATGTCGTTGAATACATTTATTCATGAACTTGTTATACGGTATGTGTTTATTGGGCATGTAGTTGAATACATTTATTCATGAACTGGTTCTACAGTACGTGTTTATTGGGCATTTAGTTGAATACATTTATTCATGAATTAGTTCTAACGTACGTGTTTATTGGGCATGTAGTTGAATACATCTATTAACGAACTAGTTCTAACGTTCGTGTTTATTGGGCATGGAGTCTAATACATTTACTCATGAACTAGTTTTACAGTACGTGTTTATTGGGCATGTAGTTGAATACATTTATTCATGAACTAGTTCTAATGTACATGTTTATTGGGCATGTAGTTGAATACATCTATTCACGAACTAGTTCTAACCTTTGTGTTTATTTGGCATGTAGTTGCATACATCTATTCATGAACTAGTTGTAACTTTCGAGTTTATTGGGCATGGCATCTAATACATTTATTCATTAAGTAATTCTACAGTACGTGTTTATTGGGCACGTAGTTGAATACATCTATTCATGAACTGGTTCTAACGTTCGTGTTTATTGGGCATGTAGTTTAATACATTTTTTCATAAACTAGTTTTACAGTACGTGTTTATTGGGCATGTAGTTTAATACATTTATTCATGAACTGGTTCTCCAGTACGTGTTTATTGGGCATATCGTTGAATACATTTATTCATTAACTTATTCTACAGTACTTGTTTATTGGGCATGTTGTTGAATAGAAATATTAATGAACTGGTTCTACCGTACGTGTTTATTGGGTATGTAGTTGAATAAATTTATTCATGAACTAGTTCTAACGTACGTGTTTATTGGGCATGTAGTTGAATACATCTATTCATGAACTAGTTCTAACGTCTTTTTTGGGCATGAGGTCTAATATATTTATTCATGAACTAGTTCTACAGTACGAGTTTATTGGGCATGCAGTTTAATACATCTATTCATGAATTAGTTCTACAGTACGAGATTATTGTGCATGTAGTTTAATACATCTATTCATGAATTAGTTCTACAGTACGTGTTTATTGGGCATGTAGTTTAATACATCTATTCATGAATTAGTTCTACAGTACGAGTTTATTGGGCATGCAGTTTAATACATCTATTCATGAATTAGTTCTACAGTACGAGTTTATTGGGCATGTAGTTTAATACATCTATTCATGAATTAGTTCTACAGTACGAGTTTATTGGGCATGCAGTTTCATACATCTATTCATGAATTAGTTCTACAGTACGAGTTTATTGGGCATGTAGTTTAATACATCTATTCATGAATTAGTTCTACAGTACGTGTTTATTGGGCATGTAGTTTAATACATCTATTCATGAATTAGTTTTACAGTACGAGTTTATTGGGCATGTAGTTTAATACATCTATTCATGAATTAGTTCTACAGTACGAGTTTATTGGGCATGCAGTTTAATACATCAATTCATGAATTAGTTCTACAGTACGAGTTTATTGGGCATGTAGTTTAATACATCTATTCATGAATTAGTTCTACAGTACGAGTTTATTGGGCATGCAGTTTAATACATCTATTCATGAATTAGTTCTACAGTACGTGTTTATTGGGCATGCAGTTTAATACATCTATTCATGAATTAGTTCTACAGTACGTGTTTATTGGGCATGTAGTTTAATACATCTATTCATGAATTAGTTCTACAGTACGAGTTTATTGGGCATGCAGTTTAATACATCTATTCATGAATTAGTTCTACAGTACGAGTTTATTGGGCATGTAGTTTAATACATCTATTCATGAATTAGTTCTACAGTACGAGTTTATTGGGCATGCAGTTTAATACATCTATTCATGAATTAGTTCTACAGTACGAGTTTATTGGGCATGTAGTTTAATATATCTATTCATGAATTAGTTCTACAGTACGAGTTTATTGGGCATGCAGTTTAATACATCTATTCATGAATTAGTTCTACAGTACGAGTTTATTTGGCATGGAGTTTAATACATTTATTTGTAAACTAGTTCTACAGTACGTGTTTATTGGGCATGCAGTTTAATACATTTATTTGTGAACTGGTTCTACAGTACGTGTTTATTGGGCGTGCAGTTTAATACATTTATTTGTGAACTGGTTCTACAGTACGTGTTTATTGGGCATGCAGTTTAATACATTTATTCATGAATTAGTTCTACAGTACGTGTTTATTGGGCATGCAGTTTAATACATTTTTTCATGAACTGGTTCTACAGTACGTGTTTATTGGGCATGCAGTTTAATACATTTATTCATGAATTAGTTCTACAGTACGTGTTTATTGGGCATGCAGTTTAATACATTTATTCATGAATTAGTTCTACAGTACGTGTTTATTGGGCATGCAGTTTAATACATTTTTTCATGAACTGGTTCTACAGTACGTGTTTATTGGGCATGGAGTTTAATACATTTATTTGTGAACTGGTTCTACAGTACGTGTTTATTGGGCATGCAGTTTAATACATTTATTCATGAAATGGTTCAACAGTATGTGTTTATTGGTCATGCAGTTGAATAGATTTATTCATGAACTGGTTCTCCAGTACGTTTTTATTGGGCATGCAGTTGAATACATTTATTCATGAACTGGTTCTACAGTACGTGTTTATTGGGCATAACGTTCGTTTTTATTGGGCATGTAGTTGAATACATTTATTCATGAACTAGTTCTAATGTATGTGTTTATTGGGCATGGAGTCTAATACATTAATCATGTACTACTTCTACAGTGCGTGTTTATTGGGCATGTAGTTTAATATATTTATTCATGAACTTGTTCTACAGTACGTGTTTATTGTTCATGTAGTTGAATACATTTATTTATGAACTGGTTCTGCAGTACGTGTTTATTGGTCGTTTAGTTGAATACAGTTATTCATGAAATGGTTCTACAGTACGTGTTTATTGGGCATGTAGTTTAATATATTTATTCATGAACTTGTTCTACAGTACGTGTTTATTGTTCATGTAGTTGAATACATTTATTTATGAACTGGTTCTGCAGTACGTGTTTATTTTTCATTTAGTTGAATACAGTTATTCATGAAATGGTTCTACAGTACGTGTTTATTGGGCATGTAGTTGAATACATTTATTCATGAACTAGTTCTAACGTACGTGTTTATTAGTCATGTATTTGAATACATTTATTCATGAACTAGTTCTAACGTTCGTGTTTATTGGGCATGGAGTCTTATACATTTTTTCATCAACTAGTACTACAGTACGTGTTTATTGGGCATGTAGTTGAAAACATTTATTCATGAACTTGTTATACGGTATGTGTTTATTGGGCATGTAGTTGAATACATTTCTTCATGAACTGGTTCTACAGTACGTGTTTATTGGGCATTTAGTTGAATACAGTTATTCATGAAATGGTTCTACAGTACGTGTTTATTGGGCATGTAGTTGAATACATTTATTCATGAACAGGTTCTACAGTACGTGTTTATTGGGAATGTCGTTGAATACATTTCTTCATGAACTTGTTATACGGTACGTGTTTATTGGGCATGTAGTTGAATACATTTATTCATGAACTGGTTCTACAGTACGTGTTTATTTGGCATTTAGTTGAATACATTTATTCATGAATTAGTTCTAACGTACGTGTTTATTGGGCATGTAGTTGAAAACATTTATTCATGAACTTGTTATACGGTATGTGTTTATTGGGCATGTAGTTGAATACATTTATTCATGAACTGGTTCTACAGTACGTGTTTATTGGGCATTTAGTTGAATACATTTATTCATGAATTAGTTCTAACGTACGTGTTTATTGGGCATGTAGTTGAAT
This sequence comes from Unio pictorum, assembly GCA_030141615.1. Lineage (NCBI taxonomy): Eukaryota > Metazoa > Mollusca > Bivalvia > Unionida > Unionidae > Unio > Unio pictorum. The sequence goes on from JARLTB010000214.1 coordinate 6,284,193, forward strand.
ACATCTATTCACGAACTAGTTCTGACGTTCTTGTTTATTGGTCATGGAGTCTAATAAATTTACTCATGAACTAGTTTTACAGTACGTGTTTATTGGGCATGTTGTTGAATACATTTATTCATGAACTAGTTCTAATGTACGTGTGTATTTGGCATGTAGTTGAATACATCTATTCACGAACTGGTTCTAACGTTTGTGTTTATTGGGCATGTAGTTGAATACATTTATTCATGAACTAGTTCTAATGTACGTGTTTATTGGACATGTAGTTGAATATATCTATTCACGAACTAGTTCTAACGTTTGTGTTTATTGGGCATGGAGTCCAATACATTTATTCATGAACTAGTTCTACAGTACGTGTTTATTGGGCATGTAGTTCAATACATTTATTCATTAACTGGTTCTACAGTACGTGTTTATTGGGCATGTAGTTTAATACATTTATTCATTAACTGGTTCTACAGTACGTGTTTATTGGGCATAACGTTCGTGTTTATTGGGCATGGAGTCTAATACATTTTATCATGAACTAGTTCTACAGTTCGTGTTTATTGGGCATAACGTCCGTGGTAATTGGGCATGGAGTCTAATACATTTATTCGAGAACTAGTTCTACAGTACGTGTTTATTGGGCATGTCGTTGAATACATTTATTCATGAACTGGTTCTACAGTACGTGTTTATTGGGCATGTATTTGAATACATTTATTCATGAACTAGATCTAACGTCCGAGTGTATTTGGCATGTAGTTGAATACATCTATTCATGAACTAGTTCTAACGTCCGTGTTTATTGGGCATGGAGTCTAATACATTTATTCATCAACTAGTTCTACAGTACGTGTTTATTAGGCATGTAGTTGATTACATTTATTCATGAACTAGTTCTAATGTATGTGTTTATTGGGCATGCAGTTTAATACATTTATTCATGAACTGGTTCTACAGTATGAGTTTATTGGGAATGTAGTTGAATTCTTTTATTCATGAACTGGTTCTGCAGTATGTGTTTAATGGGCATTTAGTTGAATACATTTATTCATAAACTAGTTCTAACGTACGTGTTTATTGGGCATGTAATTGAATACATTTATTCATGAACTGGTTCTACAGTACGTGTTTATTGGGAATGTCGTTGAATACATTTCTTCATAAACTTGTTATACGGTACGTGTTTATTGGGCATGTAGTTGAATACATTTATTCATGAACTGGTTCTACAGTACGTGTTTATTGGGCATTTAGTTGAATACATTTATTCATGAATTAGTTCTAACGTACGTGTTTATTGGTCATGTATTTGAAAACATTTATTCATGAACTTGTTATACGTTATGTGTTTACTGGGCATGTAGTTGAATACATTTATTCATGAACTGGTTCTACAGTACGTGTTTATTGGGCATTTAGTTGAATACATTTATTCATGAATTAGTTCTAACGTACGTGTTTATTGGGCATGTAGTTGAATACATCTATTCACGAACTAGTTCTGACGTTCGTGTTTATTGGTCATGGAGTCTAATACATTTACTCATGAACTAGTTTTACAGTACGTGTTTATTGGGCATGTTGTTGAATACATTTATTCATGAACTAGTTCTAATGTACGTGTGTAATAGGCATGTAGTTGAATACATCTATTCACGAACTAGTTCTAACGTTTGTGTTTATTGGGCATGTAGTTGAATACATTTATTCATGAACTAGTTCTAATGTACGTGTTTATTGGACATGTAGTTGAATATATCTATTCACGAACTAGTTCTAACGTTTGTGTTTATTGGTCATGGAGTCCAATACATTTATTCATGAACTAGTTCAATAGTACTTGTTTATTGGGCATGTAGTTCAATACATTTATTCATTAACTGGTTCTACAGTACGTGTTTATTGGGCATGTAGTTGAATACATTTATTCATGAACTGGTTCTACAGTACGTGTTTATTGGGCATGCAGTTTAATACATTTATTCATGAACTGGTTCAACAGTACGTGTTTATTGGTCATACAGTTGAATACATTTATTCATGAACTGGTTCTTCAGTACGTTTTTATTGGGCATGCTGTTGAATACATTTATTCATGAACTGGTTCTACAGTACGTGTTTATTGGGCATAACGTTCGTTTTTTTTGGGGCATAGAGTCTAATACATTTATTCATGTACTAGTTCTATAGTACGTGTTTATTGGGCAAGTAGTTGAATAAATTTATTCATGAACTGGTTCTACAGTACGTGTTTGTTGGGCATAACGTTCGTGTTTATTGAGCATGTAGTTGAATACATTTATTCATGAACTAGTTCTAATGTATGTGTTTATTGGGCATGGAGTCTAATACATTAATCATGTACTACTTCTACAGTGCGTGTTTATTGGGCATGTATTTTAATATATTTATTCATGAACTAGTTCTATTGTACGTGTTTATTGGGCTTGTAGTTGAATACATCTATTCATGAACTAGTTCTAACGTTCGAGTTTATTGGGCATGGAGTCTAATACATTTATTCATCAACTATTTATACAGTATGTGTTTATTGGGCATTTAGTTGAATACATCTATTCATGAACTATTTCTAACGTTCGTGTTTATTGGGCATGTAGTTTAATACATTTTTTCATGAACTAGTTTTACAGTACGTGTTTATTGGGCATGTAGTTGAATACATTTATTCATGAACTAGTTCTATTGTACGTGTTTATTGGGCATGTAGTTGAATACATCTATTCATGAACTAGTTTTACAGTACGTGTTTATTGGGCATGTAGTTGAATACATTTATTCATGAAAACGTTCTACAGTACGTGTTTATTGAGGATGTCGTTGAATACATTTATTCATGAACTTGTTCTACAGTACGTGTTTATTGGGCATGTAGTTGAATACATTTATTCATGAACTAGTTCTAATGTATGTGTTTATTGGGCATGGAGTCTAATACATTAATCATGTACTACTTCTACAGTGCGTGTTTATTGGGCATGTAGTTTAATATATTTATTCATGAACTAGTTCTATTGTACGTGTTTATTGGGCTTGTAGTTGAATACATCTATTCATGAACTAGTTCTAACGTTCGAGTTTATTGGGCATGGAGTCTAATACATTTATTCATCAACTATTTATACAGTATGTGTTTATTGGGCATTTAGTTGAATACATCTATTCATGAACTATTTCTAACGTTCGTGTTTATTGGGCATGTAGTTTAATACATTTTTTCATGAACTAGTTTTACAGTACGTGTTTATTGGGCATGTAGTTGAATACATTTATTCATGAACTAGTTCTATTGTACGTGTTTATTGGGCATGTAGTTGAATACATCTATTCATGAACTAGTTTTACAGTACGTGTTTATTGGGCATGTAGTTGAATACATTTATTCATGAAAACGTTCTACAGTACGTGTTTATTGAGGATGTCGTTGAATACATTTATTCATGAACTTGTTCTACAGTACGTGTTTATTGGGCATGTAGTTGAATACATTTATTCATGAACTAGTTCTTGAGTACGTGTTTTTTGGGCATGTAGTTGAGTACATTTATTCATGAACTAGTTCTATCGTACGTGTTTATTGGGCTTGTAGTTGAATACATCTATTCATGAACTAGTTCTAACGTTCGTGTTTATTGGGCATGGAGTCTAATACATTTATTCATGAACTAGTTCTACAGTACGTGTTTATTGGGCATGTAGTTTAATACAACTATTCATGAATTCTTTCCAATGTACGTATTTTTTGCATGGTGTTAAATTTTAATCCATGACTTACTTCTAAAGTACGTGTTTTGTACACAGTAATTCATGAATCATTTCTAATGTACCTGTGTTTTACATAGTGTTCCACAGTAATTCATGAATTATTTATAATGGACAGGTTTTGTACATAGTGTTCCACAGTAATTCATGAATTATTTATAATGGACAGGTTTTGTACATAGTGTTCCACAGTAATTCATGAATTATTTATAATGTGCAGGTTTTGTACATAATGTTCCACAGTAATTCACGAATTATTTATAATGTACAGGTTTTGTACATAATGTTCCACAGTAATTCATTAATTATTTATAATGTAAAGTTTTTGTACATAATGTTCCACATTAATTCATGAATTGTTTATAATCTAACTTTTTCATAGACAAGGTGTTAAACATTAATTCTTGAACTAGCTCTAAAATGTGTTTTTTTTTGTACAAAGCATTATGCATCGATTCATGAATTAGTTGTGAAGAAGGTTTTTGGTTATTTTGTTTACAATATACATTCGTTTCAATTATGAATTTGCTAAGCAAAATCACATATTTTCGTGGCAAATTATCACTATCTGTTTCGTGAATTAGTTCTAAATTACAAGTTGGCAAACTATACTGCCTCGATTGATGCATCAGCTTAAATTTATATTATTTAGTTGGAAAAATATCATAACTTGTAGAATATATTGTGTTTTAATCATAACTTGTAGAATATATTGTGTTTTAATCATAACTTGTAGAATATATTGTGTTTTAATCATAACTTGTAGAATATATTGTGTTTTAATCATAACTTGTAGAATATATTGTGTTTTAATCATAACTTGTAGAATATATTGTGTTTTGACCATAACTTGTAAAATATATTGTGTTTTAATCATAACTTGTAGAATATATTGTGTTTTAATCATAACTTGTAGAATATATTGTGTTTTAATCATAACTTGTAGAATATATTGTGTTTTAATAATAATATTAAATAATATTAATTGCAGATAATTTGTGAGGGAGCGGGGTAAAATTTCGATAGCCTAAGTGCCTCCACGTGGTTTTTAATCGGGCACTTTGTACTTGAGCAAATTTTGTTCCATCTATGATTGATTAGATGTAAATTACTTGGTTATTGACAAATAATCTCTCTTTTATTCGTGAATTAACTGTATATTATGGTGATTATTTGGACAATTTGACTTCACAAGTCACCAAATGATACAATTGTATATTTTTCAATCTAGATCTAAACTATATCATCAAAGGAGTCAAACAAACTCAGACCATTACAGCTTTATTTGCCATTTAATTATAATTATGTAATTATAAACAATAGGTCATCCTTTGTATAAATTTGATATTTCATACCCTAAAAATGCGACGAAGCCGCTGTGATGAAATATTTCTTTTAAATTTTAGAACATTCTGAGAAATTGAGTAGACTTTTTCATTGAAACATTTAGTTTGTTTTAATTTATATTTTCTATTTGTGTAATGAGTCATTAGTGCGTGCTTTGGAATTTGATTAATCAGTAAATCGCTGTGTACTATGCAAGGAGATACGGGTCACTACAAAATACACCTTATTTAGGTGTAGACAGCAAATAAAAGTCATTGTATTATAGGGTCTTATAAAACTGAATCGAAACAACGTTGATGTTAGTTTCTGTGTCTATCTTCCATTTACTAGCATTGACGATATACATTCTAATAAACGTTTACAGATATGGGACGGTTTACGAGTTCTGTTAGTAATCACTTATCCTTGCTATTGTGTTTCTAATTTCACCATCAATCCACAGTTCCATCCAGCTATCATGATTTGAAAACCAAATCATCCAAACAATTAATGTACAGTTACTTTGAATACACGATGACATGGTTTTTAGAGCTTGACTAGGTCGGGGTTGGTGCAATGGATTTAATTTTTCAGCATATGATAGGCTATTCCTCGTGGTCTATATATGTGTTGGAGGGTAAAAAGCCACCGGAAGCTACAGGCAATCGTTCTTACGTACTCGTGCTCTTTCACAACTTCCGGGTAAATCCTACGACTCTTATCTAGAATATGGGGAATTCCCATTTCTTACGATTCCTATCTGAAATATGGAGAATTCCCATTCGGATTACGGGGACCATTTAGTGAATAAGGATTGGCAGAGAAGTTACACTGATCAAACCATTTTTATTTTCATTCGTAGCATCTTCATCAATTTTTTAAAATCCAGATGCAGTAACAGCCAAGGTGATCCTAACATATTAGGATTTCTATTTTGCGGAGAAAATACAGGCTAGCAAAAGTATGATTTTTCTGTACATTACAGTGCCAACATATATTCAAGGCAAAGCTTAGGTCTCACTGGACAATTTTGTTTGGCAAATTTTCATCCGACGATTACCTATTGCAGAAAAATGATAATAATATTACATTAAAAATGCAAATAAAAGCTAACTAATGAGTTTTGTTGAAAGAATGCTTGTAAGATTATGACTGAGGTATTAAAGTTAATTCCTTATACTAAACCAACACTGCCACCAACCCCAACACCTTAACATTTATTTTAGACAGGAAAGAGCTATTTTGAACATTTCCCTGTGACAAGACAGCTAAAAGAATAAGTATGTGCCTTATGCATGAATACAGTTCACTAATACTGTAACAATTTAGCATACTTTGCATCACTCCTCAACCATCTAGATTATTTTTAGATATTTACCTCTGTACAAGACGTATTAGACGGTGAATGTGATGACAAGATTTGTAATAACGACACATTCCTCTTTAATCATGTGGTTTTAGTGCCTTTTATAGAACGATATTCCTTTATCTCACAGCACTTAAAATGTAAAGGTAAATGGAAAGTGTTTCGAACCACGTTTTGCTCAGACCTCAGACGGACGGACGGACAGAAAGATTAAAGAACGTATTCAGGAATACTGAATGTGACGATACGCCTAACTAGGCCTTCCAGGAGAGATAATGCCTTATTTTGAGAGCACAGCGACTCTATACTTTTGAAGAGTCAATTTTATCGAGCTATTCGTCCTTATTGCCGTTTTGCTGTTTAAACGATTTAAATTTTAATCCATATGAATACAGTACACATTCCTGTGTAGTCTAATAAAGTGCCAAACAATCAAATCCTTGAGCAAGCAGTTGGAAAATTTGTACTTTGATATGTTAGTCATTCTTACCGAGTGTGATGTATCTTCTAGCGATATTATCGATCCGGTATTTTGTCTGCCAGCCGATTGCTTAGAGAAAACATTAATTGTAACGCTATTAAAGAGTAACATTTAAAACCAATTGTGTATGATTGACTTCAGGCACAGTAAAACAACGACTCCACTTTGTGTATCAGAAATGATCATCGGATAAACGTACGAACGCATGTACGGACATACTCTCAAATGCAAGTAGATTTGTATAGCTGTATTTGCTATATCTAGGTTATTCGGCAATACAGGTGTTGAAGGATGTTATAGGATGGAATGGATTTAGCAAAGATAAAAACAATTTCTTATCTGATGTTTATTTACAATGTAGTTGAACGTTAAATGAATCTGCCACCATACCCTTTTCCATACAGTCCAATGACGGATGTAATAGAATGGTGAGCACTGAACTCAATCAATGATATAATAAGGATATGATATAATCAGGGTATGATATAATCAGGGTATGATATAATAAGAATATGATACCATTTATAACCGCTACTAATCAGAACATGTAACTACAACAAATAATCAACAACAAAAATCAACATATGGAATGTTTGTACTTTGATATGTCGGACATTTCTTATCCAGTGTGTTGTCTCTTCTAACGATATTATTGATCCAATATTTTGTCTGCCAAACGATTGCTTAGATAAAGCAACAAATAATCAAACAAAAATCAACATACTGTACTTATACAAAAATTGATTTATATATGGTTCAATCACCGTGAAGATATAATTATGTTACGATGCATGACCGGCCCGACCATACAGGCCAACTAGGTGGTTGTCTAGGGCGCCAGGCTTTAAGGGGCGTCAAATTAGACGGACGTGATTGGGGAATGGGAGTACGCTATACTCATAATACGTCTAGGGCACCAACAACCATTATCACCTTGGGTAACAAAGCATATGGAATGTATACAAATAGGAATATCACTTCATTCTATCCAGAAGGTTCATCAAAGGATAGAATTTGTATTTTTTTAAAATATACTTCACCAAAAGTAGGATGGTTATATTATTCATTCTCACTGATTTAGCTGAATTAAATTCTTGATTTCACTCCAATATTGATATTCATATTTAACGATTCAAAGACAGAACAATGTATCTCGTTTTAATGATCTCGGAGTATTTATTGTTCCTCAGCTGTCATCCAGTGGTCAAGCATGACCGCCCCTCGCAGTCTTCTGAAGGGTCCCTCTAGAGCAGAGGTTCCCAAGCCACGGCCCAAGGGCAACTTGTAGCCAATCAGTTCTCATAAAGTGACCCGCAAGGCCTTTATATTTACTATAATGTATTTTAATAATTTCAAAAATTTATTGACATTCAAAGAAATAAATAATAACTAGACGAAAGTTGCGATAATGCGAGATCTACAGTATTCTAAAGTCTCGAATGTTTTTTCTAAGTCTAAGAAGTCTCTCATTTTGGTCGAGAAATCGGAGTCTGTCGGCGTTCCATAATTCACTCTGCGCGTTATTGTTATGCCCGGATATAATTATCGAATGAGCCCGTTGAGTTAGCGAACGAAACGGTTGGAAATTCCCTATTCTCAGCCTTGTCGATCAATCAGAGTGCGCAATACTCCATAATGTCGTCTGTTACAACTGTTTATTAGTATGCAGTTTGGTGTTGGAATTGGATGTTTCAAATAAATATTTACCGTTAAAGCCGATAAGAATGAACGTGGCTAACGTAGAATCAAACAATGCTAATAAGCGACAATGTGAGGACGTTGCTTGTCGTGAACTCAACGCAGACTGGACGGAGAAATGTATGTTTCTGACTAGTCGTAGTGGTAAACCGGTTTGCTTAATCTACGGATTGGGTGTTTCTGTTACGATCTGGAACGACACTAACCAACAAACATTCAGACATAAATGCTCACTATCAGATCGGTTCATGGTTAAGAAAAGATTCATAGCTAAGAAAGAAAGTTCTCTGACCGGCCAGCAGTAATTTTGCAGCAAGGCTAAAGAATAGAGTAAGGGTGATGTTATTGCGTCGTACGAAATCGCTCTTATGTTGGCTCTCAAAAGGAAGCTGTTCACCGATGCGGAAGAAATAATAAGCCTTCGCTTACAATTGCTGCTATAATGCTCTGCGATAACAAGTGTGAGACAAAAATTGGATCAGATTCCTTTGTCTAATAATACTATGGCTAGGCGAGTTGAAGAGTTTGCCAGCGATGTGTATCGTCACGTAGCAACACATGTCAAAAAATTGTAAAACAATTTTATTCGCAATGGACGTATCCACTGACATTTCTGACAGCTCAGGTCGCAGTTTTATTTCGAGCAATAAACGATAATTTTTAAGTCATTGAAGAACTTCATGCGACTACCAAAAGGATTTGATCCCTTTGAAACTCTGAAGTTACGTGTAGTGAAAAACAACATAGAATGGAAATAATTGGATACTGTATGCACGGTGCCTAATGCACCGATGGTGCTCTGGTTTTGACGGGTAAAATATATGGATGCTTGACATTAATGAGATAGTTTCTTGACTGCACTATATTAAAATATCATTGTATCATATACAAGGAAGCACTGTCCGGAACTACATTAAATCTGAAACATGTCATGGATATTGTTCTGAGATGTGTAAACAAACTTCGAAGCAAGTCGCTGAACACGCTTGAGTTGAGAAAGTTTATATCAGACCTGAAAGAGGAATACGGGGAGCTACATATACACTGCGAAGTCAGATTGTTGCATAAAGGAAAGTACTGTCACGTTTATCGGCACTGAAAACTAGTGTCTATCTGTTTTTGTCTGAAATAGATGAATTGCCTACAGAACGGAAATTTCTGCAGAACGATGACTGGCTTAATGACCTGGCAATTTTGGTCGACATCACGTACCCCCATTTAAACACTTTAAATGCGAGGCTTCAGGAAAAAGACAAACTGCTCACAAATTTGTGCGATGACATTTCTGCATTTAAAATAAAACTGGACCTGTTTATCAGACGCCGACAGAAAGGACATTAGAGGCGTTTCCAACTCTGAAGAAACTTGTGGTGGACAAAATTTGACCTATTACAGTACACGGTTAAAGTGAAACGTCTTCTGGATATCTTTCAGTCAAGATTACAAGAGTTCACAAAAGAGGTGGATAGTTTTGCCCTCTTTATCAATCTGTTTCTATTTCCAGAAGCCAATATGTGCCAAATGCAGCAAAACCTTCAGCTCGAAGTTATTGATTTGAAACGCAATTCTGCAATGAGATGCAAATTCATGGAGCTGCGTGTTTCACCCTCAGGTGATCAAATATTCTCATCTGGTGACTATTGTCTGTCGAACAATTTGAACACTTGCGTTCATTTGCACAGAGATATATTTGTCGTTTGGTTCGACTTATATATGCGAACATTCATTTTCCGCAATGACAATTACAACAACAACAAAAAACAAGCAACGTTCCAGACTGACTGACAATAACCTAGCTGTGTTTATGTGCTTTGGGCATGACAGCTTTGTGCCCAGACATTGAAAAACTGGCATCTCAAGTTCGGTAACTGGCTCTGAAGAACAGTCACAATTATAAATTAATTATATTGATATCGATTTTCGGAACTGATTTAAAATTGTTAAATGAACATTTGATTTAAAACGGAAAATGACTGTAGTGTAGGACTGACACTGCTTTTAAAGTTTTAGAATTGGTTGCTAATAAAAAGTAATAAATTTATAAATGATATTACACGACTTTTATTATTTTATAAACATTGACAAATATTTATAATTTTATAACGTTGTGGCCCGCATAATTACCAAAAATACTAGATGTGGTCCTCTACCTCAAAAGCTTGGGAACCACTGCTATAGAGCCTGCATATTTCTTACAGACACGTTGGTCTCAAAGTTTTGTCCCCTCGCTGTGAGTGAATTAATACCATCCTCCGAGCCTACGTCACTAACTACAGTAGCTAACGAGTTACACGACACTAAATATTTCTACGATTCCACGTTTTTGTTCGTCCGTCGATTCGACGAGAACCACTCAAGTCATCTGAGGGTTGGAGTGGTTGGTTCTGTTCCGTGCGTGCGCAAGTGGCTAATGTGGCCAGCCCTTGCACGGAGTGTTTGTTTGCATAAGGGACAGGGGATGAGTGTGACATCTCCAAGAGGGTTGATGGCACGTGCTTTTCTAGCTTCCCTGATAAGCCATGCAGCTGCCTGCTATATTCGCACAACCTTTAGCCTTTCTGCACCGTGCAATGCCAATTCTACGAAATGAAAACAGGATAATGTCCCCACAAAACTGGATGTATTTTGATACAAGAGCGACACTTTACTCTTTATGTACCCTGGTATTGGTGAAAGCAGCAGCAAAGAGGGTGGACAGACCGAAACTATTTCAGACAAACCGAAACTATTTCAAACAAACTTCTAAAGGATTTTAACCGAAACTGTTTCAAACCGAAACCATTTCAAGCAGACAAGAAAAAGAGAAATCCTTTAGGATTTTACGCTACAGACCCGGCACTAAATGCGTTTTGGAGACAAATTGTTTCAACCGAATATTTGATCAAGTTCGATACGATATCTTGATCTCGGGTCATGCAAATTTATCGTTACAAATCCGTGTGGGATTGACTGAGCGTGACTAACGAAATTTCTAAAGAGATTATAATCCATATTTCCACTGCACAAAGTCTGGTGAATATTTCTTAGCGTATGTGTGTCTACTCCAATAATACAGCAAGAATATTGCAGTATCTCTGATCACTTTTGGTATTTGTGTGTATCCTTGAGTGACATATCACGTCAGTATTTTTATGCCTACCTCTGGAAAATATCCTAGCGGTATTCTTTTGATTGTCTAACATGACATCATCATATACAACTAAATTGTTAATAGTTTCATCAATAACATCAATGCTTGGTGCTTCATCGATATCGGTTATAAATTCATTAATATCCTCATCGATGTCCGATTTTGCTTTCTCGTTAAAATCGTTTAACACCTCGTAACATCGCTGATCGTCTACACTCGGGTCTACAAAATACAACTTGTCCCATTTCATCCATCTCGTTATCAAATTAAGTAGCAATTGTGTCTTGCCACTTCCAGATGGTCCGATTATAATCATGCGAATAGCATTTGGTAGAGCTGCATGATTTTTAACTGGTTCTCGTGCTTTTGTCGCCGAAAAATCAATTACATTCATGTTATTATAAATAAATTATGGATCTATATTGTGTGAAATGTAAGAAGCGTACTAACACAAATGACTTGACAACAATTACAACTAAAAATAACATATCAGCACTTGCTGGTAAGTGTGTTCAATGTGGTACCAAAAAATTTAGATTTGTTTCCCTTGATAAAATCAAGGATTTAAAAACAACGAGGAGGTGATATTGCAGCCAAGTTAGTAAAATTACCAGGAACACCATGGTTAAAATATCCAGGAGAAAAACACCTTCCAGGGTATAGTTATTGTGGACCCGATATCCGACTCGATAATCAAAACCAACCCAAACTCGGTGTATATCCAATAAACGCTATTGATAATGCGTGTCATGCTCATGATGTTGCTTATAAAAGCTGCAATCTACAACACAGATATATCGCAGATGTGAAATTGATTCATGCGTTGAATTCTATCACTGATAAATCCTTCAAAGAAAAGTTGGCTTCATGGCTGATAAAATCGGCGATGAAAAGTAAATTGATGTTGGGTGCTAGTAATTAATAACAACATGGAATCTACTTATTATTCCCCAAGAGGATACTGGAGGGGTAAATCAGCAATCAGTAAACTCACTAGCGCCGCAAAGGTGAAAAATACAACTGCAGCGGATTGGTTATCCAAACAGGCGATGTGGCAAATTTATCTACCACCGCCTAAACAAATTAGCTTCTCGCATTGTGATGTCAGCGTCGTGAATGAGGTTCATCAAGCCGATATATTATTTCTGTCGCATGATGGTGTTTACAAGTACGCGCTAACCGTAGTTGATGTTGCGAGTAGATACAAACAAGCAGAACCTCTAAAACCAAAATCATCAACTGAGGTGGCTTCTGCGTTTCAAACGATTTATTGTAGGGTCCTCTGCATTGTCCAAATCTATTACAAGTTCATCCTGGCTAAGAATTTCAGGGTGCAATGTTATCAACAATGAAGAATCATAATGTCACCATCAGACGAGGACATACTGCACTTCATCGCGATCAGGCAATTGTTGAACGATTTAATTGGACACTTGCTGAGCGGTTATTTGGATATCAGTACGCGAAGGAATTTATTCAGGATAAACGATCTCGTGAATGCGTCAAGAGATTACCAAGTGTAATTACCGCGCAAAATAATGAGATTACTCGAACAATCAACATGAAACCTAACAACGCGATCAAAAAGAAGTATGTATCCAATAAACCACAAAAAGATTTTTCAAAACAACCAATACTCGGCAATGTCACTGTTAGATATTTATATGAACCAGGAGAGCTTAAAGGTGGTGAAAAGAGAGCTACTGATCCTATTTGGAGTATCACCTCACATAAAATATCTAGCATAACATGATCTACGGGTAGACCAGCAATCTATAGGTTGGATTCAACTGCTCCTCAGCGAGGATTTACTCGTGAACGATTACAAATGATACCCGAGGATACTCAATTACCACCCCGTGATCTTAACTAGCACCTCAGCGTCTGTTACACTCAAGACAAGTCAGCATCACATTATCTCTGGTATGAACAATACTGCTATTCTTTCTGTCTACGGCAAATTGTCTGGGGTCTTTATCCAACCAACACCAACGCATTTACAATTACAACTCGCGCAGTGATTATTCTGTTGTTGTTTTAGTGCAATTATAAATTTAGCATCAATGTTAAATTTTCTGGGGGGTTTTTTGGTCTTGTTGTTTATAACCAGCGAGTTTTTTTCTGATTATGTCAACGCTGACAATATCACTGATTGTAGTGTCATTATCATCTAAAACAACTCTTCGAAGTTGATTTATTCTTCGTACTCTGGACACTGCGAGATAAACTAAATTCGACCACTCGATGCGATTATCTATGATCCAAACCATTGTATCGGATATAGTCAACCCCTGCGAAAAATGTATCGTCGCTGCGTATCCTAGCTTCAATGGGAATTTATCAGCACGCAATGCATCTTAGACAACACTGATATCAACTAACACAATATCATTTAATACGAGAATCTGCTTCTCACTTTGTCCTGGAATATCAACTTTGATATTTTGTCTTCGTGTATCCTTGGGTCTATAACACAATGGCACTGGAAGTGTTGCAAAGTTTTCTTTATGCGTGTTAAATAACTTCATCTGAAGTATGACTCTGACTATCTTTTTACATGCCATTAACAAATCGTTTGGCCTCCACGGTTTCCAGAAATCATTTAATGGGTTTCTGAAATTATTTCACATTGGATTCTATCCGTTTGTAATCTGATTAGTATCTTGTACTCGCGTAATTCATTATCAAGTGATCTATGGTCAGTTCTAATTTCATCATAATAATCAACACAATTCTTCAGCCAGTTATGTGGGGACAAAGCGACAAATGGTGGTGGTTGACCATAATCGCCATACATTATCACTTTTGTATTCGCTAGCAATAACCAATCGAGAAACTTTTGTAATACATCTAACGACACTGTGCATATCTCATCCCAAATGAGGATTTCAGGAATATATTTCTCGCCCATTCGATCAGGAGTACAACCGTTACTTTTCCATCGAAAGAAACTGTGATAAGTGCAAGCATTAATTCCTCGCTGTTTCATCTCTCTTGCAAGTCTGTGTGTTGGTGTTAGCACAGTCATGTTTGATTTCCCTCGAAATAATTCAATCGCACGAGTTGTCTTCCCTGACCACCACAGCCGTTTAAGTAACTGGTTTTATGTCTACATATTGGATCGGATATCGAAGGTGCATTAGATAGTTCTGATCTCTGATTATTTTTGAAGTAATTGTTTTCAATTGTAACATCTGCTGATTTAGAACAATCACGCTGTATTTCCTTTTTAATTCTCCATGATCACCAACTCTCGTCGAATCCGGTTAAATCAAAGTCGGGAAGTGGCCTATTAATCGCAACACGTTTCATTTCGTGCGTAGGATGTCCAAATCTTTTAAAGTACCTCAGAGCATTCTCCGTACCCAAGAAAACTCCTTGGATAACACGCAATCATATCAACCGAAATAATACTTTTGGGGTCATATTTTGTATTCCATAATCCACAATAGCCATAATTAACACAACTATCTTGAATATCCGAGAGAAATTCTGCGCGTGTTGGTTTCCATAGATTTCTCTTTCTCGTGAAATGAGCTGCAACTGACGGTAATGTAAAACAGTTTGTTCGTAATTGTTCGTCGTGTTCCGTTGAATAACCACTAGCTAGTTTTTTTTTCATCTCGTTGTGGAGGGCTTCAGTACGATAGAATTCGTCATTGGGTTTTACAAATTGATCGAATTTACCCTCTTCGTTTTCAAAACTCTGAAATAACCACACTGACACAGGATCGTTTTTACTTGACTGAGAAATAAAATTAAATCAATTTCCCGTGTAATATTTTATGGTTCTATCCCGTGGAAATATTGTTACCGCGGATGTCCATGCGTGTGCATTATGGTCAATAATTTTGATTTGAGATCCCCCCCGATTTACATTTCGGTTCATATCATATCTCGCCTGTTATGTCGCTATGGTTATTGGAAATTTTAGTTTCCGTTCTAACGTTGCCACATTTTGAATTGTTGCCCCATTCTCCTTTACAGTTAGTCCCCATTCGTTTATTTATTTGCGTCTTAGATCAGTCAATTTGTTTCCACGTAACGCATTTTTAAAATGCTCTATTATTGGTTCTGCTACACGATTCAACGAAGAATATTTCATGGGTTTTAATTTTTCAATACTCGGTTTATCATTTATCGGATAGATCCCATAAAGAGCCGCGGTTACAGGATAAGCTCTCTCGTAATACGGTTTATCAATCCCAGGCAGAATTCCTGGTTTGGAATCCTGACTCACAGTGACAATTCTCTTATTTTTCAGTGTGGCGTTTTGCCCGACCCAGAATTAAATTAGAAACATGTTGTAACAGAATTGTTACCGAGAGGATGGTGGATTAAATGAACAACACAAACACAATATGTGAAAGAAAATATAAATTTATGAAATAAATTATTAATGAAAAATAATGATGTATCAACACAATAACTCATGCGTTCAACCCACAATTACACTCACAACCATTCACAATACATGAATAAATTAAATATTAATACACAGATACAAAGGAATCTCTTGGACTATACACAGATCCAAGGAACCTTTACAAAAGTTATATTACCGCAAGTATAAATTACGATAACAAATACAAAACATCAAACTAGACTATCGCACGTATGGATTGTGACAACTAGCACGAACATATACATGTATTTATTCAAGTTGCTAACTTTTATTGAGATTCATGCAATCCCTTGAAATACTATTGTGATTTGAAGTAACTATGTAAATATAACAATGTATTAAATTGTACTACAATTGCAACACACACATGTGTCTCGACCCTGTATAACCGTACGATTCACCAACTGTTGAATCGCCGCCCAGTTTCCCCGAAGACCTAGGGTTGACCAGTACTTTTATCGGCCGTTTGCCCTTCACGGATCCACCACAGTTATACGTACAGACAGCATACAGCATCTACTAGAACCAACGTTCCAAAATACCTAGATGCCAGCCCGGATATTTACAACTCTAGACAGCTCCGACACTCAGACTTCTAGATTTCCGGATATTTACACATCACGACAGATGTAGACGAACAGACAATTCGACAGACAGACAGTCAGATACTTCAATTCGATCGCACAATTAAACAGCACAATCACGGCACAATCAATCACATTCAGCTATAATTCAGAGACATTCAGAGACGTTCAGCTACAATTCAGAGATGTTCCGCAACAAATCAGAGATGTTCCGCAACAAATCAGATGATATCAAAGACGTTATCAGCTAAAATAAAGAAACCAGACTAATAATAGTTGTCTCAAAAAATAATCTAAACCTTAGATTACTCTATTGCATTTAAAGTCTAATAGTGACTAGTAATTCCAAATATTCCACGGTTAAAATCTGCATTGTAATAAAGGCATCATTATATGAAATGATAAACTGAATAAAATTCACAATAAAAAGAAATATAAATTTAACACTCACCCCTTTGGTCGGAGATTGGATGACGAGCTATCTTTCCTGTGATAAGATACTTTTGGTCCCGTAATATTTATCAGAAATATTCTGCCTTATATATCCTCAAATAGGTGAGCAGAATTCACGGCAAAATTACCGTGCACCCCGTGAATATAATGTTCCGGACTTCATGTGATTCGAAGTCAGGCACATGCAAATCTTTACACGCCGCTTACCTTGGAGAAAACCATTTATTCACCCCAGGTAACGCATGTACGACGAAACAACAAAAAATGGTGAGATTAGTTTGTAATTCAAGAAAAAAAAATTAAATTTTCGCCTGATTCTGTGACACATGTGTAATCAAAGTAATTCGGAAAAGCCACTGTTTATTGTTAAACATGACCGCAGGCTAACACTATCCATTACGTAAGTTTGCCTGGCTAGGATGGGAAGCCGGACCAAGGCCATCAGAAGTGCAATTATCACCTTGGGTTGAACGCGCTTATGTAGATCAAAGAAGTTGCCAGAAGGAGTGGACGTGCCTTATCTTCTTGATACGCAGACTGACAGCCAGGTTAACATAGTCGGTTGGACAGGGCCCCAGCGCTACCCAATCAGAATCGAGATAGGGGCGGGACCCTGATTTGGGCTAAGTATTATATCCTTAGACCTGTCAGCAAGCTTTAGTTCGCTATAGTTCTTTAGAGGGAGAGTTTGCCATAAGATAGTAACTCCGTTCAGCCATACGTTATTGGCGGGGAAAACCTTAGAACAATATTCTAAGTGTAGCTTCCAAAAGGTCAGTGAGCCAGTTGTTCGATCTTTGCTGAATGCGACTGCATTTAATTGTAGATCTAGATATACTTATTATTATTACTAGAATCGTAGTAGGAATAATTTTGTGATGTTAATATGTTTGTATGTTTTGAAGAATGAGTTCATATTTGTAAAGAATCAGATTGCTTACTAGCCGTCGTAAGAGTTAATATTATTATATTTCGCTATGTGATTATTTTATAGTCGACTAACACATTTGTCCATGCAAATAGATTTTGCCATTGCTTAATTGAATTGTATCTTGAAATGGTTGTTGTAATCTTGTAAGCACAATGAGATTAAATATATATTTGGATATACTGATGTGATACAATGTATTGATGTATGTATGATACCGTGTTATTACACCATTGTTTTCCCTGTAAGAGTGTGTGGGAATTTCGATGTGTGTGTATGCGTGACCTAAACAGTAATAGCCTTATCTGATGGTTAATTGATGATTTAGTGTGAGGTGAGATTCGATAAACCATATGTTAACACCTTGTGGTTTTTCACAGGAAGCTTCGAGGGACAGACTAGCTAGTGATAGTGGTCCCAGTGTCTCCGTTAGAGACGGAAGAAAGAGTAGGAAAGAGGGAAATCTGGAGAGAAAGCTTCGGGGACAGACCAGTGAAAGTGGTCCCAATAGTCTCAGATAGAGAGACGGGATAAAGGAGAAGGAAGTCGATAAGTCGGGGAAATCCAGGAGGAGTGGGATGATTGAATAAGAGATGAAAAGCACGAGAAGTAGGCTATCACTGGGAGGACGAGTGATTGAGTTTAGTTGATCATTTAAAATTATCACCTTTATTAAATTGTTTTATTTGAATTTCATCTTCGTGTTATATATAATTTAACCGTCGGCAGTGCTGACTGGGGGCTAAGAGCTGTACATCTATTTCGTCTTTAATTTAACATTATAAATTCACGAGCCAGGTGGAACTTCCATAAATATTTTAATTAATATATTGGAAGTACCCCACCCCAACCTTTGCAAACGCTACATTCAGGATGGGTTCAAATTTGTCGCGTATAATCCAATTTCCCGTTTCTGAACGGATAATGAATTTCACTCTAAAAAATGCTTTTTCTGGTCAAGATGTGAGATTATCACTGCTGCTCTTTCGTTGTTCATGGTAGCATCAACACTACCATTAAGTCGAAATGTTGGCCAACAGTGAGATGCTCCATCGCGCTTGAATTCATTAAATGCATCACGGATTCTACCTATCATGCTTCTATGACTTATTAGACTCTTTGGTACATCAGTTGAGACTCTATCGAGATTGAATTTAACTCCTCCATATTATAATTAAAACAAGTATTTAAATAAAGAATTTATTATGTAATGAATCATTGCAAAAGGCTTATGATAGGATCAGTAACCGCTTGTAACAAATCATGCAGAAATGAATTCTGTGGATATCATTTACAAAGCGTACGACGGGAGAGTTTTGGGCATACGATGTGGGGTAGGTGTGCGTGGTAAGTCGCAGTCATGTCTCAATTGTGGTAGTAAGCGATACAGAGAGCTAAAGCGCTATTATGATAAGAATCAAAGATTCCGTTAAAATTCCATTAAAGATTCCATCAATGACTACATCAATGACAGCGTCAGGGACAAAATCATAAGAACACTTCAAGACAATATTGAAAGATTCTCAAGTAATAATTAATTTCGGGTGGGTGGATTTTATTTTTTAATTGCTGAAATATTTTAATTTTTTAGATTTTTGGCCTTTTTTGTCGTTTTGTGGTGTTTTTGGCTAATCAGTCGACACGATTTCATGAAGATCGAATGTGAAAATCCCAGGAATTCATTAGAGAAAATCGATTTTGATTAAATTTATATCCTTGTGAGGCAAATTGTGTGGTGTTTTTCATCGTGATCATCGAATCGTGATGTTTTTTTCATTGATTTTGTAGTTTTTGGCTAATCCGTAGACATAATTTCATGAAAATCGATTTTCTCTAAATGAATTCCTAGGGTATTCACCCTCAAAAATCTTCGATTTTCACATGAAAAAAAAATGAAACACGTAGCCGTCTGTGGATTTTTCACTAACAATTTAGATCGCATATTAATTTATAATGGTAGATGAAGCCCTAACAAGTAGATTAGCACGCGAGAGATTAGTTGCGATTAAAAGATTTATTCCGGTTCAAGCTTCCGTTCGAAATAAGCTAAAAGCAAGAAAGAAATTTCAAACTATTTTCACGACAGGCACCGAACAATTATTCAAACCCGCTACTACAGCAACCAGGAAAGCCGTTTCGACCACTGAAAAAGCCATATAGGTAGATATTTCTGAGGAACAACGAGGGAAAAAACCGGTCCTTCTTCCTGTACTTGAAAAAATAGCAAAAAGATCAAAGGAAACAAAGAAATCCTTAAAA
Organism: Unio pictorum; assembly: GCA_030141615.1. Taxonomy (NCBI): domain Eukaryota; kingdom Metazoa; phylum Mollusca; class Bivalvia; order Unionida; family Unionidae; genus Unio; species Unio pictorum. The sequence goes on from JARLTB010000214.1 coordinate 6,304,597, forward strand.
CCACTTCCTAGTGATATAATAGGCACTACACGACTTCAGGGACAACAAGAACAAGAACAACGTGAACCACTTGAACAAGAACGACTTGAAGGACTTGAACAAGAAGGTGCTATTGAACAAGAATAACCTGAACCCGTTGAAGACCCACCTGAACCCGTTGATGACCCACCTGAACACCCGAGAGAGAGAATATATTATAGACCTAAAGAGATATTTACGGAAGGGGGCGGGTTGGATGAAATTATAAAATTTTCCACAGATGATGAATTAGCTAATTTTGCTGCATATTCATTTCATCAATCATCGCAGAGGAAAAATTACTATCATTTATGGATCATTGAGGAAAATCACTGCTATCATGGCTAACAACAACAACGGATATTAAGAAGGATAATGTTAATAGTGTATTTATTTGGCACATGGCATCAAAACAAGGTGTTACTGCGCCACGTCATATATTAATTGCGTTACAGGATACGACGCGATTAAAAACCCAAACACGTAGCCATATGATATTTGATCAATTGGGTGTTAACAAAGTCTCGTTGAGGATAAACGGCCAACAGGAGCCATCCGAGGATATTTTACTTAATTACGATCAAATCTAAAAAGCACTCGCGTATCATCGTTTGTTGACATTTATGAGACTTGATAATATTGTAGATACCGGTCTGCAAATATCACAGTTGGAATTTAGAAAACTATATCCCATCTACTATTTTTCATTGGAACATCTTGATCAAACAAGACATTCCGTTGTTGACATACACTTCCGAGCACGTGTAAACCCTCCTGGTGCTACTAATTACAGAGCAGTTGCTGTCAAACTCAGTGACAAATCAATGCAGTTGATGCACCAGTAGAAATCCTATAATTGTAGACAATTAGATCAATCTGTTATTAAATAAAATGTCATATAGTCATGTTAGTGTTACGTTAACTCCTAGTCAAATTAAAAAATTGCAATCGGTCTCAGCTATAAATGTGGAACTACGATATTGCTGAAACACAGACAGATATCTGGTGGTCAAAATAAACAATCACTGACAGCTCGTCAGTTTAAACACTCAATGATGCTATCTAAGATAAAAAAAGATGTTCATGTCACTCTCTCTCTCTCTCTCTCTCTCTCTCTCTCTCTCTCTCTCTCTCTCTCTCTCTCTGCGTCCTCAATTAAGAACATGATAAAATCAGGTGATATATTTCCACTTTTCGCTGCGTTACCAGTGTTGATTGCGGCAGCGGCCTCAGCAGAAGCAAAAGCCTCCGCGCTATGAGCCGTTGGTACAGCGGCAGGGATGGCACTAAAGAAAGCTACAGGACAGGGATACAAAAAAACGATCAGGAAAGGGTCTGAGATTACCAGGAACTCCGTATTCATCGTACAGCGGAATGGGCCTGAGACTATGAAAAGTTTACTAACAACAATGTCATAGACATTGTCGCCGATGTCAAATTTGTATTTACTTGATGCTGCTAAAAAACTAGCGATAAAAAAACTTTAGAGGTGTCTTTATGGGAGATCAATTACCAAAACAACCAAACAACACTGAAGCCGGTATCATTAATCTCGATAACAGCACCGGACCTGGAACTCACTGGGTTACATACGCGATTTATCCGCGTGTGATCATCTATTTCGATTCATATGGATTAGCGCCGCCTAAAGTGTTTATGCATTATAAAAACCGCTTAAACATTCCTATCTGGTATTCCACGCTACAACACACACAGGTAATGAATGCCCCACCAATATGCGGCATAGAATTATTAAATGTCCTCAACGCTATTTCATCATCCGGAAAACCACGACATAAAACCGTGCAAGAATATACGAGTAATCGCTTTTTAGAGAGAAATTATATAAAATAACATGACTGATATTTGGGGGAGATCTTTATCAAGCCTGAAGAAACCCACCACGGAAATATCTGCAACCGGTGATGAAAAAATAATAATCGAAGATGAAATATCCGAGATGTTAAACCTCGCAAGTGTTGAGGAAAATGAAATAGTTGTATTTCAAGATCGTCAGGGTAAATTGAAAACGAGTAAGATTTCCTTTGATGATATTTTACTTAAACAACGCGACGCAGTAGAAGATACTATCGCGTTGTTTTCCAAGGAGGGTAAACTCAAATCAGGCGTCCTCGTGTCGACGTTCACAGATAAATTAACATCACTCAGTGATAATTATATCTCATCTGCAGAATCATTAAAAACTCTCGATGATAAATATGACGTTCAAGTAAATCAATTTGCGGGTTTACAAAAATCCGTCACTGGGTTTCAACTCCCAGTTGATAATTTCTTGGGGTTCCACCGGTGACCACGCCGAATCTCTCCGAGATAAAAACAGTTATGTTACAATTAGCAACACTACAATCTAGGTATGAAGATCATGTTGAGAAGTTTTCAATTTTTCGTAAAAATCTTACTGAGAAATTCTTTGGAACCTCATTAGATAAACTCGACATAAAACTCATAGATGTAACAAAAAAATCCATCGAAGAGATCAAAAAGATCAACGATGTAATCAAACATAATTTACCGATGATGATAGAAACACTTGAAAAAACAAAGATTCTTCATGAGAAAACCAACAGCGTAGTATACACGATTCAATACGGATCATTTACGTGGACACCACAAAATAACATATTAAATATCACAGCCACCGTCAAATGTATTTATCGATTAACACTAGTGTCGCCGAATTACCGCAGTTGACGTTACCGTGTACTCGGTATCAGGTGTAATCACCGGAGCCGGTATTATACTCTCCTCGGTGACAATAATTGCCCCAATAGCTGTTCCAATTTATATATCAGCGGCGACAACAATCGCTGGGATAATTTCAATAATAACAACAAAAAAATATCATCATGTAGCCAGCGCAAACTGCAGTATTATGTAGTTAAGTTCCATGCTGAGTCAACCGCGTACTCCCAATTATCCTCGACGATATCGTCCTCCCTCGATGACACATTAATATCCGATAGTGAGATTTCAGCGATGGTCCGTGTTTATGATTCCGCGATGTCAAAATTAGAAAATCAACACGAATATAATAACAATGGCAACATCGCAAGAACTACTTCAACGAATAGCGGAAAACACAACCCCGGTGAAAACCAGCATGATCTCAATAACCTCAACCAATCCTGAATTCAGGTAGTAGGGAGTGCGCTTACAGATCATCAATATCTGACCTATGTGTTGGTTGGTGCCTCGAGTTCGTCAAATATTGGTATGAGAGAAAGCTTGCCAATGCTCTCCGTGGGTCAATTGTTTTTCTCAGAGCTTTCGCTGATATTTTGGTCCACCAAATATACTGGTTGGAACAAATGTGCTTAAAAAGGGTGCTAAACCCATGACAACCAACCTATTCATGAACTAGTTCTACAGTACGTGTTTATTGGGCATGCAGTTTAATACATTTATTCATGAACTAGTTCTAATGTACGTGTTTATTGGGCATTTATTCGTGAATTAGCTGTATATTATGGTGATTATTTGGATAATTTGACTTCATAAGTCACCAAATGATACAATTGTATGTTTTTCAATCTAGATTTAAACTATATCATCAAAAGAATCAAACAAACTCAGACCGTTACAGCTTTATTTGCTATTTAATTATGGTTATGTAATTATAAACAATTGGTCGTCCTTTGTATAAATCTGATATGTCATACCCTAAAAGTGCAACGAAGCCGCTGTGATGAAATATTTTTTTTTAAATTTTAGAACACTCTGAGAAATTTGGTAGACTTATTCATTGAAACATTTAGTTTGTTTTAATTTATATTTTCTATGTGTGTAATGAGTCATTAGTGCGTGCTTTGGAATTTGATTAATCAGTAAATCGCTGTGTATTATGCAAGGAGATACGGGTCACTACAAAATACACTTTATTCAGGTGTAGACAGCAAATAAAAGTCATTGTATTATAGGGTATTATAAAATTGAATGGAAACAACGTTGATGTCAGTTTCTGTGTCTATCTTCCATTTACTAGCATAGACGATATACATTCTAATAAACGTTTACATATATGGGACGGTTTATGAGTTCTGTTAGTAATCACTTATCCTTGCTATTGTGTTTCTAATTCCACCATCAATCCACAGTTCCATCCAGGTATCATGATTTGAAAACCAAATCATCCAAACAATTAATGTACAGTTACTTTGAATACACGATGATATGGTTTTTAGAGCTTGACTAGGTCGGGGTTGGTGCAGTGGATTTAATTTTTCAGCACATGATAGGCTATTCCTCGTGGTCTATATATGTGTTGGAGGGTAAAAAGCCACGGGAAGCTACAGGCAATCTTTCTTACGTACTCGTGCTCTTTCACAACTTCCGGGTAAATCCTACGACTCTTATCTAGAATATGGGGAATTCCCATTTCTTACGATTCCTATCTGAAATATGGAGAATTCCCATTCGGATTACGGGGACCATTTAGTGAAAAAGGATTGGCAGAGAAGTTACACTGATCAAACCATTTTTATTTTCATTCGTAGCATCTTTATCAATTTTTTAAAATCCAGATGCAGTAACAGCCAAGGTGATCCTAACATATTAGGATTTCTATTTTGCGGAGAAAATACAGGCTAGCAAAAGTATGATTTTTCTGTACATTACAGTGCCAACATATATTCAAGGCAAAGCTTAGATCTCACTGGACAGTTTTGTTTGGCAAATTTTCATCCGACGATTACCTATTGCAGAAAAATGATAATAATATTACATTAAAAATGGAAATAAAAGCTTACTAATGATTTTTGTTGAAAGAATGCTTGTAAGATTATGACTGAGGTATTAAAGTTAATTCCTTATACTAAACCAACACTGCCACCAACCCCAACCCTTTAACATTTATTTTAGACAGGAAAGAGCTATTTTGAACATTTTCCTCTGACAAGACAGCTAAAAGAATAAGTATGTGCCTTATGCATGAATACAGTTCACTAATACTGTAACAATTTAGCATACTTTGCATCACTCCTCAACCATCTAGATTTTGTTTAAATATTTACCTCTGTACAAGACGTATAAGACGGTGAATGTGAAAACAAGATTTGTAATAACGACACATTCCTCTTTAATCACGTGGTTTTAGTGCCTTTTATAGAACGATAATCCTTTATCTAATGATATAATAAGAATATGATACCAGCACTTAAAATGTAAAGGTAAATGGAAAGTGTTTCGAACCACGTTTTGCTCAGACGGACGGACGGACAGAAAGATTAAAGAACGTAGTCAGGAATACTGAATGTGACGAAACGCCTAACTAGGCCTTCCAGGAGAGATAATGCCCTATTTTGAGAGCACAGCGACTCTATACTTTTGAAGAGTCAATTTTATCGAGCTATTCGTCCTTATTGCCATTTTGCTGTTTAAACGATTTAAATTTTAATCCATATGAATACAGTACTCATTCCTGTGTAGTCTTATAAAGTGCCAAACAATCAAATCCTTGAGCAAGCAGTTGGAAAATTTGTACTTTGATATGTTAGTCATTCTTACCGTGTGTGTTGTATCTTCTAGCGATATTATCGATCCGGTATTTTGTCTGCCAGCCGATTGCTTAGAGAAAACATTAATTGCAACGCTATTAAAGAGAAAACATTTGAAACCAATTATAGATGATTGACTTCAGGCACAGTAAGACAACGACTCCACTTTGTGTATCAGAAATGATCATCGGATAGACGTACGAACGCATGTACAGACATACTCTCAAATGCATGTAGATTTGTATAGCTGTATGTGTTGTATTTAGGTTATTCGGCAATACAGCTGTTGAAGGATGTTATAGGATGGAATGGATTTAGCAAAGATAAAAACAATTTCTTATCTGAGATGTTTATTTACAATGTAGTTGAACGATGAATGAATCTGACACCATACACTTGGCCATACAGTCCAATGACGGATGCAATAGAATGGTGAGCACTGAACTCAATCAATGATATAATAAGGATATGATATAATCAGGGTATGACATAACAAGGGTATGATATAATAAGGGTATGATATAATAAGAATATGATACCATTTATAGCCGCTAATAATCAGAACATGTAACTACAACAAATAATCAACAACAAAAATCAACGTATGGAATGTTTGTACTTTGATATGTCGGACATTTCTTATCCAGTGTGTTGTCTCTTCTAACGATATTATTGATCCAATATTTTGTCTGCCAAACGATTGCTTAGATAAAGAAACAAATAATCAAACAAAAATCAACGTATGGTACTTAACCGATTGCTTAGATAAAGCAAGAAATTTTCAAACAAAAATCAACACACGGTACTTATACAAAAATTGATTTATATATGGTTCAATCACCGTGAAGATATAATTATGTTACGATGCATGACCGGCCCGACCATACAGGCCAACTAGGTGGTTGTCTAGGGCGCCAGGCTTTAAGGGGCGTCAAATTAGACGGACGCGATTGGGGAATGGGAGTACGCTATACTCATAATACGTCTAGGGCACCAACAACCATTATCACCTTGGGTAACAAAGCATATGGAATGTATACAAATAGGAATATCACTACATTCTATCCAGAAGGTTCATCAAAGGATAGAATTTGTATTTTTTTAAAATATACTTCACCAAAAGTAGGATGGTTATATTATTCATTCTCACTGATTTAGCTGAATTAAATTATTGATTTCACTCCAATATTGATATTCATATTTAACGATTCAAAGACAGAACAATGTATCTCGTTTTAATGATCGCGGAATATTTATTGTTCCTCAGCTGTCATCCAGTGGTCAAGCATGACCGCCCCTCGCAGTCTTCTGAAGGGTCCCTCTAGAGCAGAGGTTCCCAAGCCACGGCACATGGGCAACTTGTAGCCCATCAGCTCTCAGTGGCCCGCAAGGCCTTTATATTTGCTATAATGTATTTTAATAATTTCAAAAATTTATTGACATTCAAAGAAATAAATAAAAACTAGACGAAAGTTGCAAAAATGCGTGATCTACAGTATTCTAAAGTCTAGAATGTTATTTCTAAGTCTAAGAAGTCTCTCATTTTGGTCGAGCAATCGGAGCTCTGTCGACGTTCCATAATTCACTCTGCGCGTTATTGTTATGCCCGGATATAATTATCGAATGAGCCCGTTGAGTTAGCGAACGAAACGGTTGGAAATTCCCTATTCTCAGCCTTGTCGATCAATCAGAGTGCGCAATACTCCATAATGTCGTCTGTTACAACTGTTTATTAGTATGCAGTTTGGTGTTGGAATTGGATGTTTCAAATAAATATTTACCGTTAAAGCCGAAAAGAATGAACGTGGCTAACGTAGAATCAAACAATGCTAATAAGCGACAATGTGAGGACGTTGCTTGTCGTGAACTCAACGCAGACTGGACGGAGAAATGTATGTTTCTGACTAGTCGTAGTGGTAAACCGGTTTGCTTAATCTACGGATTGGGTGTTTCTGTTACGAAAAAATACAATCTGGAACGACACTAACCAACAAACATTCAGACATAAATGTCACTATCAGATCGGTTCATGGTTAAGAAAAGATTCATAGTTAAGAAAGAAAGTTCTCTGACCGGTCAGCAGTCATTTTTCAGCAAGGCTAAAGAATAGAGTAAGTGTGATGTTATTGCGTCGCACGAAATCGCTCTTATGTTGGCTCTCAAAAGGAAGCTGTTCACCGATGCGGAATAAATAATAAGCCTTCGCTTAAAATTGCTGGTATAATGCTCTGCGATAACAAGTGTGAGACAAAAATTGGATCAGATTCCTTTGTCTAATAATACTATGGCTAGGCGAGTTGAAGAGTTTGCCAGCGATGTGCATCGTCACGTAGCAACACATGTCAAAAAATTGTAAAACAATTTCAATCGCAATGGACGTATCCACTGACATTTCTGACAGCTCAGGTCGCAGTTTTATTTCGAGCAATAAACGATAATTTTTAAGTCATTGAAGAACTTCATGCGACCACCAAAAGGATTTGATCCCTTTGAAACTCTGAAGTTGCGTGTAGAGAAAAACAACATAGAATGGAAATAATTGGATACTGTATGCACGGTGCATAATGCACCGATGATGCTCTGGTTTTGACGGGTAAAATATATAGATGCTTGACATTAATGAGATAGTTTCTTGACTGCCCTATATTAAAATATCATTGTATCATATACAAGGAAGCACTGTCCAGAACTACATTAAATCTGAAACATGTCATGGATGTTGTTCTGAGATGTGTAAACAAACTTCGAAGCAAGTCGCTGAACACGCTTGAGTTGAGAAAGTTAATATCAGACCTGAAAGAGGAATACGGGGAGCTACTGATACACTGCGAAGTCAGATTGTTGCATAAAGGAAAGTACTGTCACGTTTCTCGGCACTGAAAACTAGTGTCTATCTGTTTTTGTCTGAAATAGATGAATTGCCTACAGAAAGGAAATTGCTGCAGAACGATGATTGGCTTAATGACCTGGCAATTTTGGTTGACATCACGTCCCATTTAAACACTTTAAATGCGAGGCTTCAGGAAAAAGACAAACTGCTCACAAATTTGTGCGATGACATTTCTGCATTTAAAAAAAAACTGGACCTGTTTATCAGACGCCGACAGAAAGGACATCAGAGGCGTTTCCAACTCTGAAGAAACTTGTGGTGGACAAAATTTGACCTATTACAGTACACGGTTAAAGTGAAACGTCTTCTGGATATCTTTCAGTCAAGATTACAAGAGTTCACAAAAGAGGAGGATACTGTTGCCCTCTTTATCAATCTGTTTCTATTTCCAGAAGCCAATATGTGCCAAATACAGCAAAACCTTCAGCTCGAAGTAATTGATTTGAAACGAAATTCTGCAATGAGATGCAAATTCATGGAGCTGCGTGCTTCACCCTCAGGTGATCAAATATTCTCATCTGGTGACTATCGTCTGTCTAACAATTTGAACACTTGCGTTCATATGCACAGAGATATATTTGTCGTTTGGTTCGACTTATATATGCGAGCATTCATTTTCCGCAATGACAATTACTACAACAACAAAAAACAAGCAACGTTCCAGACTGACTGACAATAACCTAGCTGTATTTATGACTTTGGGCATGACAGCTTTGTGCCCAGACATTGATAAACTGGCATCTCAACTTCGGTAACTGGCTCGAAGAACAGTCACAATTATAAATTAATTATATTAATATCGATTTTCGGAACTGATTTAAAATTGTTAAATGAACATTTGATTTTAAACGGAAAATGACTGTAGTGTAGGACTGACACTGCTTTTAAAGTTTTAGAATTGGTTGCTAATAAAAATTAATAAATTTAAAAATGATATTACACGACTTTTATTATTTTATAAACATTGACAAATATTTATAATTTTATAACGTTGTGGCCCGCATAATTACCGAAAATACTAGATGTGGTCCTCTACCTCAAAAGCTTGGGAACCACTGCTATAGAGCCTGCATATTTCTTACAGACACGTTGGTCTCAAAGTTTTGTCCCCTCGCTGTGAATAAATTAATACCATCCTCCGAGCCAACGTCACTATCTACAGTAGCTAACGAGTTACACGACACTAAATATTTCTACGATTCCACGTTTTTGTTCGTCCGTCGATTCGACGAGAACCACTCAAGTCATTTGAGGGTTGGAGTGGTTGGTTCTGTTCCGTGCTTGCGCAAGTGGCTAATGTGGCCAGCCCTTGCACGGAGTGTTTGTTTGCATAAGGGACAGGGGATGAGTGTGACATCTCCAAGAGGGTTGATGGCACGTGCTTTTCTAGCTTCCCTGATAAGCCATGCAGCTGCCTGCTATATTCGCACAACCTTTAGCCTTTCTGCACCGTGCAATGCCAATTCTACGAAATGAAAACAGGATAATGTCCTCACAAAACTGGATGTATTGTGATACAAAAGCGACACTTTACTCTTTATTTACCCTGGTATTGGTGAAAGCAGCAGCAAAGAGGGTGGACAGACCGAAACTATTTCAGACAAACCGAAACTATTTCAAACAAACTTCTAAAGGATTTTAACCGAAACTGTTTCAAAAACCGAAACCATTTCAAGCAGACAAGAAAAAGAGAAATCCTTTAGGATTTTACGCTACAGACCCGGCACTGAATGCGTTTTGGAGACAAATTGTTTCAACCGAATATTTGATCAAGTTCGATACGATATCTTGATCTCCAGTCATGCAAATTTATCGTTACAAATCCATGTGGGATTGACTGAGCGTGACTAACGAAATTTCTAAAGAGATTATAATCCATATTTCCACTGCACAAAGTCTGGTGAATATTTCTTAGCGTATGTGTGTCTACTCCAATAATACAGCAAGAATATTGCAGTATCTCTGATCACTTTTGGTATTTGTGTGTTTCCTTGAGTGACAAATATCACGTCAGTATTTTTATGCCTACCTCTGGAAAATATCCTAGCGGTATTCTTTTGATTGTCTAACATGACATCATCATATACAACTAAATTGTTAATAGTTTCATCAATAACATCAATGCTTGGTGCTTCATCGATATCGGTTATAAATTCATTAATATCCTCATCGATTTCCGATTTTGCTTTCTCGTTAAAATCGTTTAACACCTCGTAACATCGCTGATCGTCTACACTCGGGTCTACTAAATACAACTTGTCCCATTTCATCCATCTCGTTATCAAATTAAGTAGCAATTGTGTCTTGCCACTTCCAGATGGTCCGATTATAATCATGCGAATAGCATTTGGTAGAGCTGCATGATTTTTAACTGGTTCTCGTGCTTTTGTCGCCGAAAAATCAATTACATTCATGTTATTATAAATAAATTATGGATCTATATTGTGTGAAATGTAAGAAGCGTACTAACACAAATGACTTGACAACAATTACAACTAAAAAAACATATCAGCACTTGCTGGTAAGTGTGTACAATGTGGTACCAAAAAATTTAGATTTGTTTCCCTTGATAAAATCAAGGATTTAAAAACAACGAGGAGGTGATATTGCAGCCAAGTTAGTAAAATTACCAGGAACACCATGGTTAAAATATCCAGGAGAAAAACACCTTCCAGGGTATAGTTATTGTGGACCCGATATCCGACTCGATGATCAAAACCAACCCAAACTCGGTGTACATCCAATAAACGCTATTGATAATGCGTGTCATGCTCATGATGTTGCTTATAAAAGCAGCAATCTACAACACAGATATATCGCAGATGTGAAATTGATTCATGCGTTGAATTCTATCACTGATAAATCCTTCAAAGAAAAGTTGGCTTCATGGCTGATAAAATCGGCGAAGAAAAGTAAATTGATGTTGGGTGCTGGTAATTAATAACAACATGGAATCTATTTATTATTCCCCAAGAGGATACTGGAGGGGTAAATCAGCAATCAGTAAACTCACTAGCGCCGCAAAGGTGAAAAAATACAACTGCAGCGGATTGGTTATCCAAACAGGCGATGTGGCAAATTTATCTACCATCGCCTAAACAAATTAGCTTCTCGCATTGTGATGTCAGCATCGTGAATGAGGTTCATCAAGCCGATATATTATTTCTGTCGCATGATGGTGTTTACAACTACGCGCTAAATGTAGTTGATGTTGCGAGTAGATACAAACAAGGAGAACCTCTAAAATCAAAATCATCAACTGAGGTGGCTTCTGCGTTTCAAACGATTTATTGTAGGGGTCCTCTGCATTGTCCAAATCTAGTACAAGTTGATCCTGGCAAGGAATTTCAGGGTGCAGTGTTATCAACAATGAAGAATCATAATGTCACCATCAGACTAGGACATACTGCACTACATCGCGATCAGGCAATTGTTGAACGATTTAATTGGACACTTGCTGAGCGGTTATTTGGATATCAGTACGCGAAGGAATTTATTCAGGATAAACGATCTCGTGAATGCGTAAAGAGATTACCGAGTGTAATTACCGCGCTAAATAATGAGATTACTCGAACAATCAACATGAAACCTAACAACGCGATCAAAAAGAAGTATGTATCCAATAAACCACAAAAAGATTTTTCAAAACAACCAATACTCGGCAATGTCACTGTTAGATATTTATATGAACCAGGAGAGCTTGAAGGTGGTGAAAAAAGAGCTACTGATCCTATTTGGAGTATCACCTCATATCAAATATCTAGCATAACACGATCTACGGGTAGACCAGTAATCTATAGGTTGGATTCAACTGCTCCTCAGCGAGGATTTACTCGTGAACGATTACAAATGATACCCGAGGATACTCAATTACCACCGCGTGATCTTAACTAGCACCTCAGCGTCTGTTACACTCAAGACAAGTCAGCATCACATTATCTCTGGTATGAACAATACTGCTATTCTTTCTGTCTACGGCAAATTGTCTGGGGTCTTTATCCAACCAACACCAACGCATTTACAATTACAACTCGCGCAGTGATTATTCTGTTGTTGTTTTAGTGCAATTATAAATTCAGCATCAATGTTAAATTTTCTGGGGTTTTTTTTGGTCTTGTTGTTTATAACCAGCGAGTTTTTTTCTGATTATGTCAGCGCTGACAATATCACTGATTGTGGTGTCATTATCATCTAAAACAACTCTTCGAAGTTGATTTATTCTTCGTACTCTGGACACTGCGAGATAAACTAAATTCGACCACTCGATGCGATTATCTATGATCCAAACCATTGTATCGGATATAGTCAACCCCTGCGAAAAATGTATCGTCGCTGCGTATCCTAGCTTCAATGGGAATTTATCAGCACGCAATGCATCTTAGACAACACTGATATCAACTAACACAATATCATTTAATACGAGAATCTGCTTCTCACTTTGTCCTGGAATATCAACTTTGATATTTTGTCTTCGTGTATCCTTGGGTCTATAACACAATGGCACTGGAAGTGTTGCAAAGTTTTCTTTATGCGTGTTAAATAACTTCATCTGAAGTATGACTCTATCTTTTTACATGCCATTAACAAATCGTTTGGCCTCCACGGTTTCCAGAAATCATCTAATGGGTTTCTGAAATTATTTCACGCGCTATTTCACATTGGATTCTATCCGTTTGTAATCTGATTAGTATCTTGTACTCGCGTAATTCATTATCAAGTGATCTATGGTCAGTTCTAATTTCATCATAATAATCTACACAATTCTTCAGCCAATTATGTGGGGACAAAGCGACAAATGGTGGTGGTTGACCATAATCGCCACACATTATCACTTTTGTATTCGCTACCAATAACCAATCGAGAAACTTTTGTAATACATCACTGTGCATATCTCATCCCAAATGAGGATTTCAGGAATATATTTCTCGCCCATTCGATCAGGAGTACATTCGTCACTTTTCCATCGAAAGAAACTGTGATAAGTGCAAGCATTAATTCCTCGCTGTTTCATCTCTCTTGCAAGTCTGTGTGTTGGTGTTAGCACAGTCATGTTTGATTTCCCTCGAAATAATTCAATCGCACGAGTTGTCTTCCCTGACCACCACAGCCGTTTAAGTAACTGGTTTTATGTCTACATATTGGATCGGATATCGAAGGTGCATTAGATAGTTCTGATCTCTGATTATTTTGGAAGTAATTGTTTTCAATTGTAACATCTGCTGATTTAGAACAATCACGCTGTATTTCCTTTTTAATTCTCCATGATCCCCAACTCTCGTCGAATCCGGTTAAATCAAAGTCGGGAAGTGGCCTATTAATCGCAACACGTTTCATTTCGTGTGTAGGATGTCCAAATCTTTTAAAGTACCTCAGAGCATTCTCCGTACCCAAGAAAACTCCTTGGATAACACGCAATCATATCAACCGAAATAATACTTTTGGGGTCATATTTTGTATTCCATAATCCACAATAGCCATAATTAACACAACTATCTTGAATATCCGAGAGAAATTCTGCGCGTGTTGGTTTCCATAGATTTCTCTTTCTCGTGAAATGAGCTGCAACTGACGGTAATGTAAAACAGTTTGTTCGTAATTGTTCGTCGTGTTCCGTTGAATAACCACTAGCTAGTTTTTTTTTCATCTCGTTGTGGAGGGCTTCAGTACAATAGAATTCGTCATTGGGTTTTACAAATTGATCGAATTTACCCTCTTCGTTTTCAAAACTCTGAAATAACCACACTGACACAGGATCGTTTTTACTTGACTGAGAAATAAAATTAAATCAATTTCCCGTGTAATATTTTATGGTTCTATCCCGTGGAAATATTGTTACCGCGGATGTCCATGCGTGTGCATTATGGTCAATAATTTTGATTTGAGATCCCCCCCCCCCGATTTACATTTCGGTTCATATCATATCTCGCCTGTTATGTCGCTATGGTTATTGGAAATTTTAGTTTCCGTTCTAACGTTGCCACATTTTGAATTGTTGCCCCATTCTCCTTTACTGTTAGTCCCCATTCGTTTATTTATTTGCGTCTTAGATCAGTCAATTTGTTTCCACGTAACGCATTTTTAAAATGCTCTATTATTGGTTCTGCTACACGATTCAACGAAGAATATTTCATGGGTTTTAATTTTTCAATACTCCGTTTATCATTTATCGGATAGATCCCATAAAGAGCCGCGGTTACAGGATAAGCTCTCTCGTAATACGGTTTATCAATCCCAGGCAGAATTCCTGGTTTGGAATCCTGACTCACAGTGACAATTCTCTTATTTTTCAGTGTGGCGTTTTGCCCGACCCAGAATTAAATTAGAAACATGTTGTAACAGAATTGTTACCGAGAGGATGGTGGATTAAATGAACAACACAAACACAACATGTGAAAGAAAATATAAATTTATGAAATAAATTATTAATGAAAAATAATGATGTATCAACACAATAACTCATGCGTTCAACCCACAATTACACTCACAACCATTCACAATACATGAATAAATTAAATATTAATACACAGATACAAAGGAATCTCTTGGACTATACACAGATCCAAGGAACCTTTACAAAAGTTATATTACCGCAAGTATAAATTACGATAACAAATACAAAACATCAAACTAGACTATCGCACGTATGGATTGCGACAACTAGCACGAACATATACATGTATTTAATCAAGTTGCTAACTTTTATTGAGATTCATGCAATCCCTTGAAATACTATTGTGATTTGAAGTAACTATGTTAATATAACAATGTATTAAATTGTACTACAATTGCAACACACACATGTGTCTCGACCCTGTATAACCTACGATTCACCAACTGTTGAATCGCCGCCCATTTTCCCCGAAGACCTAGGGTTGACCAGTACTTTTATCGGCCGTTTGCCCTTCACGGATCCACCACAGTTATACGTACAGACAGCATACAGCATCTACTAGAACCAACGTTCCAAAATACCTAGATGCCACCCCGGATATTTACAACTCTAGACAGCTCCGACACTCAGACTTCTAGATTTCCGGATATTTACACATCACGACAGATGTAGACGAACAGACAATTCGATAGACAGACAGTCAGATACTTCAATTCGATCGCACAATTAAACAGCACAATCACGGCACAATCAATCACATTCAGCTATAATTCAGAGACATTCAGAGACGTTCAGCTACAATTCAGAGATGTTCCGCAACAAATCAGAGATGTTCCGCAACAAATCAGATGATATCAAAGAGGTTATCAGCTACAATAAAGAAACCAGACTAATAATAGTTGTCTCAAAAAATAATCTAAACCTTAGATTACGCTATTGCATTTAAAGACTAATAGTGACTAGTAATTCCAAATATTCCACGGTTAAAATCTGCATTGTAATAAAGACATCATTATATGAAATGATAAACTGAATAAAATTCACAATAAAAAGAAATATAAATTTAACACTCACCCCTTTGGTCGGAGATTGGATGACGAGCTATCTTTCCTGTGATAAGATACTTTTGGTCCCGTACTATTTATCAAAAATATTCTGCCTTATATATCCTCAAATAGGTGAGCAGAATTCACGGCAAAATTACCGTGCACCCCGTGAATATAATGTTCGGGACTTCATGTGATTCGAAGTCAGGCACATGCAAATCTTTACACGCCGCTTACCTTGGAGAAAACCATTTATTCACCCCAGGTAACGCATGTACGACGAAACAACAAAAAATGGTGAGATTAATTTGTAATTCAAGAAAAAAAAATTAAATTTTCGCCTGATTCTGTGACACATGTGTAATCAAAGTAATTCGGACAAGCCACTGTTTATTGTTAAACATGACCGCAGGTTAACACTATCCATTACGTAAGTTTGCCTGGCTAGGATGGGAAGCCGGACCAAGGCCATCAGAAGTGCAATTATCACCTTGGGTGGAACGCGCTTATGTAGATCAAAGAAGTTGCCAGAAGGAGTGGACGTGCCTTATCTTCTTGATACGCAGACTGACAGCCAGGTTGACATAGTCGGTTGGACAGGGCCCCAGCGCTACCCAATCAGAATCGAGATAGGGGCGGGACCCTGATTTGGGCTAAGTATTATATCCTTAGCCCTGCCAGCAAGCTTTAGTTCGCTATAGTTCTTTAGAGGGAGAGTTTGCCATAAGATAGTAACTCCGTTCAGCCATACGTTATTGGCGGGGAAAACCTTAGAACAATATTCTAAGTGTAGCTTCCAAAAGGTCAGTGAGCCAGTTGTTCGATCTTTGCTGAATGCGACTGCATTTAATTGTAGATCTAGATATACTTATTATTATTACTAGAATCGTAGTAGGAATAATTTTGTGATGTTAATATGTTTGTATGTTTTGAAGAATGAGTTCATATTTGTAAAGAATCAGATTGCTTACTAGCCGTCGTAAGAGTTAATATTATTATACTTTGCTATGTGATTATTTTATAGTCGACTAACACATTTGTCCATGCAAATAGATTTTGCCATTGCTTAATTGAATTGTATCTTAAAATGGTTGTTGTAATCTTGTAAGCACAATGAGATTAAATATATATTTGGATATACTGATGTGATACAATGTATTGATGTATGTATGATACCGTGTTATTACACCATTGTTTTCCCTGTAAGAGTGTGTGGGAATTTCGATGTGTATGTATGCGTGACCTAAACAGTAATAGCCTTATCTGATGGTTAATTGATGATTTAGTGTGAGGTGAGATTCGATAAACCATATGTTAACACCTTGTGGTTTTTCACAGGAAGCTTCGAGGGACAGACTAGCTAGTGATAGTGGTCCCAGTGTCTCCGTTAGAGACGGAAGAAAGAGTAGGAAAGAGGGAAATCTGGAGAGAAAGCTTCGGGGACAGACCAGTGAAAGTGGTCCCAATAGTCTCAGATAGAGAGACGGGATAAAGGAGAAGGAAGTCGATAAGTCGGGGAAATCCAGGAGGAGTGGGATGATTGAATAAGAGATGAAAAGCACGAGAAGTAGGCTATCACTGGGAGGACGAGTGATTGAGTTTAGTTGATCATTTAAAATTATCACCTTTATTAAATTGTTTTATTTGAATTTCATCTTTGTGTTATATATAATTTAACCGTCGGCAGTGCTGACTGGGGGCTAAGAGCTGTACATCTATTTCGTCTTTAATTTAACATTATAAATTCACGAGCCAGGTGGAACTTCCATAAATATTTTAATTAATATATTGGAAGTACCCCACCCCAACCTTTGCAAACGCTACATTCAGGATGGGTTCAAATTTGTCGCGTATAATCCAATTTCCCGTTTCTGAACGGATAATGAATTTCACTCTAAAAAATGCTTTTTCTGGTCAAGATGTGAGATTATCACTGCTGCTCTTTCGTTGTTCATGGTAGCATCAACACTACCATTAAGTCGAAATGTTGGCCAACAGTGAGATGCTCCATCGCGCTTGAATTCATTAAATGCATCACGGATTCTACATATCATGCTTCTATGACTTATTAGACTCTTTGGTACATCAGTTGAGACTCTATCGAGATTGAATTTAACATTTTTCCAAGGCGTAATTTTCGATAATCTCTCGAACTCCTCCATATTATAATTAAGACAAGTATTTAAATAAAGAATTTATTATGTAATGAATCATTGCAAACGGCTTATGATAGGATCAGTAACCGCTTGTAACAAATCATGCAGAAATGAATTCTGTGGATATCATTTACAAAGCGTACGACGGGAGAGTTTTGGGTCCTTATCTTGCATACGATGTGGGGTAGGTGTGCGTGGTAAGTCGCAGTCATGTCTCAATTGTGGTAGTAAGCGATACAGAGAGCTAAAGCGCTATTATGATAAGAATCAAAGATTCCGTTAAAATTCCATTAAAGATTCCATCAATGACTGCATCAATGACGCTGACTGTGTCAATCTACTGTCAACAACAAATAGACCCTTCCTACGACTTTTCATGTTTTAACCCCAAAAAAAATAAAGTTTCCATTTGCCAAACAGAGACTTAGTCATTTTTGTCAGAGAGGGTGAATCGGACATGTTTCAAACAAAAGTTTGCATTTCGGATTGGCACTTAAAAAATCAAACAAAAATGACTGAAAATCAATGAAAACGGGCAAAAAATGGCTGAAAATCAATGAAAACAGGCAAAAAAATGACTGCAAATCAATGAAAACAGGCAAAAAATTACTGCAAATCAATGAAAACAGGCAAAAAATGACTGAAAATCAATGAAACAGGCAAAAATTAATGAAAAATCAATGAAAACAGGCAAAATAAAAAAAAAGTCTCCATTTGCCAAACAGAGACTTAAGTCATTTTTGTCTGAAAACATGATCTTGCAGGAGGCTTCAAAATGGGTAAAAACTCCTCAACCGAATATTTTATCAAGTCCGATACGATATCGCGTCCGAGGGGTCTTAGGACGAAAATCCTTTTAGGACTTCACAAACAGACTAATTTGTAAAACCTCACCTTGTAAATCAATCAGATTATTAGACTGGTCAGTGAGTTTGAAATTAATTCTGGTTAATGAATCATTATGACACCGCATATAGACTGGATTCACCGGAGACTCAATAATTAGAAACCCTGGAGGAACTGTTGGTACAAATGAATACAAAATATATCCTTGATGAGCTTGATTTCATCGTTCTAAATTTATTTGATAGCTTCCCTCGATAACATCGCATACTAAATTGATCGCTATCACCGAT
Organism: Unio pictorum; assembly: GCA_030141615.1. Classification (NCBI taxonomy): domain Eukaryota; kingdom Metazoa; phylum Mollusca; class Bivalvia; order Unionida; family Unionidae; genus Unio; species Unio pictorum. The sequence goes on from JARLTB010000214.1 coordinate 6,323,747, forward strand.
GAAATATTCACATTTTGAGGAGCGATATGCCTGCCGTCACCATCTGGGTCATTATTATGTTTGAGGATAGTTGTTTTTGGTTTTGTTGTTTTTTTCCACGCGTCATGGATTTTTTTCCATTCGTCATGGATTTTTTTGAAACCTTCATCGATGGCATGCATCATCGAGAGATTTTTGTAGTTCTAAGATATTATATCCTGGTAGATTGAATATGGAGATATTTTCTACGCTTATATTATACTGCGTCGCAAATTCTCTTTTCGTGTTAGGATGTCTGGCAAGAAATACCTCTTGTATGATTAGTGAATGAAATATATTCATGTCACTGATGATTTTGTTACATGTTTCTACGACGCTGAAAAATTCATCTCGGGTGAGAGTACCGGATTTAAGGGATATTAACAACAATGAAATATCGTTATTGAACTCTGTGAAGTTTTAGTGATTTTATCCTGTCGAGTTATGTAGTATTTCTCCCCTCCTCCATCTATCTTTTCAGTGAAAAAATTCAATTTGGTGTACTTGCTATAGCTTTTTATTGGATTGTCAGATTTTATCCTGTCGGTGATATAATCAGTTTTTTGTGGTTCAGGTGGTAATTTAACGGTTCCCGCCCCCCGGGTGGTAATTCAGGTCATCCTAGTACGGTCCTTATTGAGCTTTGATAGATATCTACGACGTATCCTTCTGTGCTTATTTCAATGGCAGATGATAGTGTTGGCTCATGAACTGTTATAGCTATTTTTGATTCTTTTCCAGTAATCGATTTTATTCTACGTTGCAATTCAGCATTGATTTGTTCAATTTGGTATGATCCAGTTGGTATCGAAACAACGTTCCAGTCTGGGGTACCATCGTCTTTATTCTTATACGAGAACACCAGTGAATTATTGGGTTGTTGACCACCAAATGATTTTGATCTGATATTAGGCCAACTGTGATACACTCGTAATTTTGCTAACGCGATTTCCTTCACGGGGACTGGGGTAGGGAAATTCACACTGAATTCTGGATTCGTTGATGTTATTGAGATCATGCTTGTTTGCACTGGGTTTGTGTTCTCCACTATTTGTTGAAGTAGTTCCTGCTGTGTTGTCATTATACTGTTGTTTTCGCTCTAATTTTGACACCGCAGAATCATAAATACTGACCATTGCTGAGAACTCACTATCTGATATAATTGTATCATCGAGCGATGACGATATCAACGAGGATAATTGCGAGTATGCAGTGGACACAATATGAAATTGAATTATGTAGTCTTGTAGTTTGCGTTGGCTGCATGATGATATTTTTTTTGTCATAATTGAAATTATTCCCGCGATTGTTGTTGCCGCAGAAATGCAAATTGGAACAGCTATCGGGGCCATCATTGTTACCGAGGATAGTATAATACCAGCTCCGGTGATTACACCACTCACAGCGTACACAGTAACATCAATTGCAGTAATTCTTCGTTGGTATTTTTTTATTTTTATTTAATACTCCTTGGTGAGGGTTTTGAGTCTATTTTGAAATTCTCTGACCTGATCATAACGATATTGCGATGATGAAATCATTTTATTTTTAAATCAGTTTACGATTTCAATTGAAACCGTTATTTACTTAAATCCGCTACGAATTCCACATACCATGTTGTTGAAACCCTAACCAAATTTTTATCAGTAGATGTTATTGTGAACTTTTCAGTTGTATCCTTGTCAATGATCGTTGAAATCGTATTATTGACCCCAGATGAACTCGACGATGAAATATTAAATTGAGTCGTTGTCACTAGTGTTAATCGATAAATGCCTTTGACGGTTGCAGTGATATCTAATTTGTTGTTTGTAGGTGTCCACGCAAATGATCCGTGTTGGATCGTGTATACTACGTTGTTGGTTTTCTCATGAGGAATTTTTGTTTTTTCAATGATTGTTATCATCCTCGAAAAATCATTTTTGATGGCTTCGATGAAGCTTTTCGTCTCATCGATGGATTTTTTAATATCAGGGAGTTTTATTTCAATTTTATCCAACGGGGTTCCAATAAATTTATCCACGATATTTCTTCGAAAATTTGAAAACTGTTTTCCGTGTTCTTCAGTTTTAGATTGAAGTGTTGCTAGGTCCAACACAGAATTTTTAAACTCATCATTGAGAGTTTTTAATCTATCTGTAATCGTCGAAAAAAGTAAACCCGGTTTGAGTTTACCCTGATCGGAAAATAAGGCGATAGTATCCTCGATTGCGTTTCGTTGTTTAACTAAAATATCATCCAACGACACATTACTAGTTTTCAATTTACCCTGACGATCTTGAAATACAACTATTTCATTAGGTTCAACACTTGTTAAGTTCAACGTTTCAGCTATTTCATCTTCGATTATTTTTTTTTATATCACCGGTTGCAGACATTTTTGCAGTGCCATCGGGTTTGGGTTTCAAAGATCTCCCCCAAATATCAATCACGATATTTTATACATCTCTCTAAAAAGCGATTACTAGTGCATTCATTTACGACAATGTGTGGTGGTTTTCTAGATGCTGAAATAGCGTCAAGGACATTTAATACTTCACTGCCGCATATTGGTAGATCATTCATTTGTTGTGTTGGTAGCGTAGAATACCAAGTCTTCATTGGAAAATTTTTTATGTAACGCATAAACTCTTTTGGCGGTGCTAATCCATATGAATCAAAATAGACGATTGCACGTGGATCAATAGCGTATGCAACCCAGTGAGTTCCAGGTCCGGTGCTGTTATCTAAATTAATAATACCGGTTTCAACATCATTGGGTTGTGCCGGTAATTGATCTTTCATAAAGACACCTCTGAAATTTTAATCGCTAGTTTTTTAGCAGCATCAATTAAATCAAAATTGGACATTGGAACCAAAGATTCCTCAACTAGTAAACCGGTCCTAGTCTTAGACCCTTTCCGCTGTACCATGAATACGGGGTTCCTGGTAGTCTTAGACCCTTTCCCTTTTTTTTATACCCTCGTCCTTTCTTCGGTTCATATGATTCAGTAATGCCTTGTATCACTTTTGCTCCCAAGCCTCCAGCTGCCCCCAATGCGACTGCTTTTGCAACTGCTGGTGCAGCCGCTGCAATTAATCCAGGTATAGCAGCTAACAACGGGAATATACCGCCGGTTTTAATCATATTTTTTATAGCAGCCGAAGAAAGAGTAATCTGAACACCTTTTTTTGCTACAAGTGCATCATTGAAATGTTTCACTTGACGAGTTGTCAGTGACAATTTATTCGCCCCGCCAGTCATTTGATTTGGTTTCATCGTGATTGTGGTTCCACATTTTTTAGCCGATTCTGATTGCAATTTTTTTATTTGACCGGGGGTTAACGCAACACTAATAACACTATACGACATTATACATAATAGATTGATTCTAAATCGTAAAACGATTTAATGGGAAAATCCTTCGGATTTTCAATTACATATTTTCCACTGGTGCATCAATGACTCTCATTCTTCCACCAACACCTTCAAGTAGCATTGATTTATCACTGAGAATGACAGCAACCGCTCTATAATTTGGGATAAGGATAGGGGGTACCCCACCAACTGGTGGACCAGTTGGGCGGGTTACACGGGCTCTAAAGTGTAAATCAAGATGTTCCAGTGAAAAGTAATAAATCGGATAGAGGCTTTTAAAATCCAATTGTGATAGTTGCAAACCAGTATCCACATTTTGATCACGTTCCATATATGACAATAGGTTATGATATACACGTGCAATATGATTTTGACCGTAATCAAGTTGTATATCCTCGGATGGTTCCTGCTGTCCGTTTATTCTCAGCGAGACTTCATTAACACCTAACTGATCAAATATCATATGGCTTCGTTCTTGATTACCAGCTCGCGCATTATTCTGTAATGCAATAAATATATGACGTGGAGCTGAAACACCTTGTTTTGATGCCAGGTGCCATGTGAATGTACCATCAACACTGTCTTGTTTAATATCCGTAGTCACTGATAACCAACTTAACAACGACTTTCCTCCTTGGTCCATAAATTCTAGTAGTCGCTGTTCTTCGGTGATTGATGGAGTTAACACTGGCATCCACAATGATATTTTTGTTAAAATAACTTTACCGGCAGCAACCCCAGCATCACGCCAGATTGCATCATCATCAGTACCCTTTCTCACGAGTGCTATTGTATGCTTCGCTCCATAAATAACTTTTCGAATGTTTCTACAGAATCCAAATATATGATGCAGTGGAATCGCACATGAAAATCGTCGACGCTGCCCATGCAACGTTGCTACGCGTGTTGCAAATCCTAGGTTGTAATTAGTAATATTATTTATGACATCAAAAGTATCAGCTGGTCTTGTATATCCGGCTGGTGCTGGATCAACTGCGGTAGCTTGTGTTGCCTTTACTCTAGAATACTGGACGTGTTCAGGGTGATCAGTAATATCCTTAGAAAACATCATAGATGGACCAGCTGATCTTGTATAATCATCAGAATATCTTGCTAACCCTATGATTGTTGTGGCAACATCAACTTCACGGTCAATGGATTAAATTTCTTTTCCATCAATGAGATATCTTGCACTTTCAAATAACGCCATAATATCGTTATTAACAAACCCAACTTTGATAGATGGGTTATTGTCATATGGGGTATCAGCTGCAACATTTGTTACAAGTTCTCCTTAGATTTCGATAAATGCCTCACACGGTATAAAATATTTACTGGCATCATGAACTTGAAGTTCAATTCGCGATCGGAGATCTGGTTGTGTTGCGTGATAAGAATAAAATTGAAAATCGCGTACAGAATCATTCTTGAGCACTGGGGCATCCATATCAAATGCTGGATCAGGTGACCTTTAGAACATTTTATTCTATTTATCAGAGTCTAAATCGTGAAATCGTAAACGATTTTCATCGTAAAAGATTTATCATCGTCGTGTTTTTTTAAAGCCACTTCCCGCTATCATGTTTGCTATCATGTTATCTTGGTCACTCGGAGTCACCAGCGATGCTAATTTTTCATCTACTGCGTTATTTATTATTTTACTAACACTTGCAGGCATTTCCGCTGTAGATGGCAACAGTACCTGTTTCTTTTTTCGTCTAACTAGCGCTGTTAATTTATTCTTCGCAGCTGAAAACGCTTTTCCGGCAAGATCTCCAACAGTATTAATACCCTTATCACGAATAACATCAATGGCTTTCATTCCTAGTTGTTTAGCTAACGGCATCACTTTTGGGGCCATTCTTGAAAATAACCCTGCAATGGTATCACCGAAACCATCTCCGTAATATGCACTATAAACAGGCAATCGTGAATGAACTACATAGACACTGGCTGGTTTATCATGATTGTAGTGTATGATCATTATTTGAAATTGCTAGCAATTTTTCAATTGTAAAACAATTTTTCAATTAATCACTAGTGATTTCAGTCACTATGATACCCATTTTCCACTAAATCGCTAATGAAACCAAGATATGTTTTGATATCCATGATACCACCTTGAAATAACCGTCTACAGATATCAGCTGCTTCATTAATTATTTCCGGTGAATTATTTCCAGCTCGGAACCCTCCGATGAGGACATCTAATCGTGATATATCATTGATAACACTATCAGGACATACCCTACTTGGGGTTCCTAATCCCTTCCCGCTATAACCAATTGCTTCATCATCATCAAGTTCTTCTTGTTTTGTTTGGCGTTTTCTTTCTTGTTGTAAATGATAATCAAAATTTCTCTTGAATTCTCCATATTTCGTCTTCCTTCTATCTATACTCCCGGTATTTATTTCATACACTATATCAGCCCATTCATTATGTGACATTCTATAATCCATATAATTGTCCGTGAAAAAATTATCTTGTGAATCATAGCTGTTAGCAGCAAATTCACTTAAATTGCCCTCCTTCTCATTGAGAATTAGTTGTTTAGCTTTATCGGTAAATAGATCCGATAATTTCCTTGATTTAGGTAGTCCACTAACTAGTCGTTGTTGTTCTTCAAATTGTCGTTCTGATATATTCTGAGGAAGTGTTTTTAATGAATTTTTTGTTTGTTTAGTTCGTTTTGCTATTTTTTCTAACACAGGGAGAAAGGTCTCTTCTTGTTTTTTTCCTTGTTCAGAGATTGTTGACACTACCTCCTTCGTTGCTGTGGTTATTGGTTTAAACAATTCTTCAGACCCCTCAGCAAAATCAGTCTGAAGACTCTGTCTAGCTAGCAATTTATTCCTTACAGAGTCGCGAATTGGTATAAATCTCTTAATTGCATCTAGTCGTTCACGAGCCAATCGGGTCGTTAATGCTTCATTGACCATTATTTGAAATTGTAAACAATTTTTCAATTGCAAAACAATTTTTCAATTGCAAAACAATTTTTCAATCCGACCTAACACCACCGTGGAAGTGTTATTTTGACATTTTAAGGGCGTTATCATCGATGGCGCAAGTGTCATAATTGCTATAAAAAATATAATACTGACACTTGCGCCACTTTTTGACATGTCGGATGATTTTTAACACGATCATGGAAGCGTTATTTTGACATTTTAAGGGTGCTATCATTGATGGCGCAAGTGTGGAAATTGCTATAAAAATATATAATTCCACACTTGCGCCATTTTTGACATGTCGGATGATTTTTGATACCACCGTGGAAGTGTTATTTTGACATTTTAAGGCGAAAGTGTAGAAATTGTATAAAAAATAATTAATACCACACTTTCGCCATTTTTTGACATGTCGGATGATTTTTAGCACCACCGTGGAAGTGTTATTTCATCGTGAAACAGCTTCGTTCGTAGATGGAGCAAGTCACATAATTGCTATAAAAATATATGATACTGTGACTTGCTCCATTTTTCCGTTGATCAATCTGACATATCATATCGAGAGAACCATCCATTAACGGTCCATCGATTTTTTATTCAGTATGAAATATTTTTTATTCAGCATGAAATATTTTTTTATTCACTGATCTTGCCTGTTTTTCACTGATTTTTTGACAGTTTTGGTGGTTTTTTTTGTGCCATTTTTGTGTCATTTTGATGGTTTTCAGTTGAAAATCTCTTTGAGATTTTACGGTCAAGTAGTCGATTTTGCATTGAAATTCTCGTAGAGAAAAGCTGTTAGAACTCATTTTTGATGATTTTAAACCATTTTTCATCAATTTTTGTCTGTTTTCATCGATTTTTGGTCATTTTTCATCGATTTTTGATTTAAAAAATCCAGTAGGGTTAAGTAGTCGATTTTGCATTGAAATTCTCGTAGAGAAAAGCTGTTAGGATTCATTTTGATAATTTTATTCAGTGTGTGGTGATATATTTTTTATTCAGTGTGGTGATATATTTTTTATTCAGTGTGATATATTTTTTAACACCACCGTGGAAGTGTTATTTCATCATAAAACAGCTTCTATCATTGATGCGGAAACGGCACCTTTTCATATAAATAAAATGTAATGTGCCGATTCCTCACCGATCGTGTGACAGTCATGGAAGTGTTATTTTAACCTATAACAGCTTCTATCATCGATGGCGAAAGTGCCAAAATTGCTATAAAAATAGATAATACTGGCACTTTCGCCACTTTTTTCATCACAGACAAGTAGGATGATTTTTAACACCACCGTGGAAGTGTTATTTTGATGTTTTAACAGCTCTATCAGGTTTGAGGGAAGTGTGGAAATTGTATAAAAAATAATTAATTCCACACTTCCCTCATTCTATTTTGATCGTCCATCGATTTTTTATTCACTGTTTTCACTGATTTTTTGACATTTCCCTTGAGGGTCGGCTAAAAAAATGAAAATCTCTTTGAGGGTCGGTCACAATCAAAAAATCACAAAATCTCTTTGAGGGTCGGTCAATCAAAATCGTTCATTTTCTGGAATTAACGCCCGTAGGTTTCTAATTTTAAAATTAACTTCCTTTTTCAATTCGTATTCGTTACCCAATTCTTTTCGTATTCCTTCCGCGATAGTATATAACGGGACGAACACACCTACTTCACTGGAAAATGCAAGAGAGTCCCGAATAGAATTCTGAATTTTTTTGATGAGCGCATATTTCTTTGGTAGCATATACTTGTTATTGTTAACTCCGTATTCTATATCCTGAAAATCTGACATGATTTGATCAGGATTTAAGCCATCTGATAGTTTGATATCCTGACTTTTCAATTTTAAAATTTCAGCTATAATGCTATTCATTTTTTCAGGATTCATATTCTATGACAATGATATATTTCTAAATGAAAAATATGACGCATTAGACATAACTGAATTTAATTTTTTGTCCGCTCTTTTTTGAAATCGCCGTTTTGGTTATTCCCTCTGCAACGAATCGTACTGACGGTTCACAAATATCGAAATACCCACTGGCTTCATTCATTGATTGAAATATTTTTTCTTCTTTAGTTGCCGTATTAAAAGATTTTACTGGTCTTGCTTTTTTCGAGTATTTCCCAGTCCAACTTCGTTTGGAATTCTCACTCTGGGTAACAGCTTGCAGATTTGATAAAGAATTGTTCCTTGGATTAGAATCGATATGATCAATAACAGAATCACCTTTAATCAATCCACGGAAACACTCACACACGAAACGATGGTTGAGATAAAATTTCTTTCCAGCGCGAAACAACAAATACCCCTGATTATTCACAGCACCAACTGGTTTCTTCAGTCTACAGTTTCTTACAACACCATCACTGGATGCTTCATAATTTTTAATCACTGGGTGTGGTCTGAATTCTTGGTTCATTTGTATACATAATACTATTTGTCTAATTCATTGTTTGGTCTAATAATAACATCACTGGAGAATCTTTCAATGTAGTCTTGGGGAGTTCTTATGATTTTATCCTTGACGGAGTCAAGGTTAGTGTCAGAATTTTTTATGGATTTTCCATTTTGGATTCTTTTATCATAATAACGCTTCAACTCCCTGTATCGCTTACCACCACAATTTAGACACAATTGGGATTTTCCCCTGACCCCAACCCCACAACGAATACAGGGTAACGGGCCAAGACTTCCACGTCGAAAACTCTGCATATGATACCCACAGAACTCGTTTCTGCATGATTTGTTACAAGGAGTCACTGATCCAATCAAGAGCCATTTGCAATGATTCGTTATACATAAATCTTTCATTTAAATGCTTGTTTTAATTATAGTATGAAGGAGTTCAAGAGATTATCGAAAATAACGCCCTGGAAAAGTGTTAAATTCAATCTCGATAGAGTTTCTGATACACCAAAGAATAAAATTCTTGATAGAACCATGATTAGTAAAATCAGAGACTGTTTTAATGAATTCAAGCGTGATGGGGCATCTCATTGTTGGTCAACATTTCGAATACAAGGCCGTGTTGACGCTACCATGAATGATGAAAAAGCAGAAGTGATAATCTCAAATCTTGGGCGAGAAAGGAATTTTTTTCGAATAAAATTACTTATCCGTGACGATACTGGAAATTGGATCATTAGGGATAAATACGAACCCATTCTCAAGGACAAAAAAACTGTCACTGTGAATCAAGATTCCAAACCAGGAATTTTGACCGGAATTGACAAACCATACTACGAAAGATCTTATCATGTAACAGCAGTTGTTTACGGGATATATCCGTTAAATAAAAAACCTGATATTGCAAAACTAGCACCAATGAAATATTCGTCAGGGCTCAATTGTGTGGCAGAACGAATCATAGAACACTTCACAAATGCATCCCGGGGGAATAAATTAACTGATCTAAGACGAAAAAAAATAAATGACTGGGAATTAACGGTGAAACAGCATGGGGCAACAATTCAGGATATAATCAAATTAGAAACATCATTGAGATTTCCAATATCAGTAACGACAATAACCGGAGAAGTATTATACGAATCGAAATATAAATCAAAAGGAGCTCCAATACAGATGATTGATCATAACGAACACGCGTGGTCATCTGCAGTAACAATATTCCCGCGGGATAGAACCGTAAAATATATCCCCCAAACCGAAGAGTTTTTTTCCGAGCAGAAATTATTTGATGCTATTTACAATTTGAGTAAAAACGATCCAGTGTCGATGTGGCTTTTTCATAGTGCTACAGACGATGAATGTGGATTCGATCAGTTTGTAAGACCCAACGGAGAATTGTACCGTAATGAAGAGCTACATAATCAAATGAAACAACTAGTTAGTGAGTTTTCTCCCCAGAGTTCTGGGGGGGGGGAAGACAACGAACAATTATTAACAAACTGTTTTACACTTCCATCAGTTGTAGCACATTTTGCTAGGAAGAAAAACGCGTGGAACCAACGAGAAGTGAGTTTTTATCAGATGTCAGATTGTCCTGTCTTGAATACAGTCATGGTGGGTTATGGAATACAAAATATGACCCTGAAGCCGTTATTTCCGTTGATATGATTGCGTGTTACCCAGGGAGTTTTCTCGGGTATGGAGAATGTAGCGAATACTTCAAACGATTTGGACACCCCACACATGAAATGGCAAGTGTTGCTATTAATGGACCACTGCCTGATTTTGATTTAACCGGATTCGCTTGTGTAGTATCATTTGAATTGGCTGAAGGACTTCATCCGTGTAGTTATGTTTTTATTGGTAAACACATGTCTGAAAAACACTGGATGCCAATAGTGCTGTTACGGTATATGATTGATTGTGGGATGTTAAAATCGTTAATTGTCAGTGAAGCGATTATATCCTATCGAGCACAGAAATCAGTCTGGTTACCACAACCCGATCTAGATAAAATAATTAGCGAAGAGCGAAAACTGTTTCCTGATTTTAATGAACAACAAATCATGGATTGGTCTAAACAGCTATTTGAAATTAGAAACAACGAAGCAAAAGATCTTGGACGAAGAATAATCGGTAAATTCACCCAGGATGGCAAATATGACAACACAAGATATTCTTCACGATTAATTATAGACAACGCTGAATACGATTTTGTAATCGCGGATCTAACGAATAAAGGCCTATATGTCAATCGTAAAGACGCATTTCTGTCCGATGGAACCAAATTGGGTACAATTGTTACTTACAACGATGGGTACAATCCGCAGTATACACATTTAAGAGCTTCTATGCTCGGTTATGCTTCTATTAATCTGTTTTCAATGATAAATAAATTTCCTAACACCGCAGTTAGAGTCGCCACTGACTCATTTTACATAAATAGCGATATGGCTGATTTTATAAGCAGTAGCAAGGCTACTGGCAACGAGAATTGGGGATCATGGAGAATTAAGCGAGAAATGCTTCATGATTATATTCAATCAGCAGATGTAACAATTGAAAATAATTATTTAGAAAGCAATCAGTGTTCAGAATTTTCTAATGCACCACCGGTATCTGATCCAATATGTCGATACAAAACAGTTTATTTAAACGGCTGTGGTGGGTCAGGAAAAACAACCCGGGCAATTGAGTTATTTCGCGTTTCTAATCCAAACATGATTGTTCTAACACCAACTCACAGACTTGCAAGAGAAATGATACAGCGAGGGGTAAATGCCTGTACTTATCAGTTTCTTTCGATGGAAAGGAGATAAGTGGACTCCTGAGCGTATGGGCGAAAAATTTATTCCTGAAACCATCATTTGGGATGAAATATGCACAGTGCCATTAGATGTATTACAAATATTTCTTGAGTGGTTGTTATTGAAAACTACAAAAGTCGTCATGTGCGGTGATCACGGCCAACCCCCACCATTTGTCGGTGCATCCCCACATGAATGGCTAAAGGGTTTTGTAAACTATTATGAAGAAATTCACACTGATTATAGATCACTTGATAATGAATTAAAAGAATTTAAGAAACTAATCAGATTACAACCGGATAGAATCCAGTGTGAAATAGCCCGTGAAATAATTTCAGAAACTCCCATGAATGAGTTTTGGGAAGCGTGGAGACCAAATGATTTGATAATTGCAAGTAGAAAAATAGTCAGAGACACACTTCAGATGAAGTTATTTGAAACGCATAAAAAAAATTTGCAACACTTCCGGTACCGTTATGTTATAGGCCATCGGATACACGAAAACAGAACATTGAAGTTGATATTCCAGGCCTGACAAAGTCAGGGACAGAGTCAAGAAAACAAATTCTCGTATTAAATGATATTGTGCTGGTTGATATCAATGTCGTCGAAGATGCATTGCGTGCTAATAAATCCCCATGGACGCTAGGATACGCAGCGACGATACATTCTTCAGAGGGACTGACTATATCGGATACAATTGTTTGGATAGTAGATAATCGCATCGAATGGTCAAATTTAGTCTATCTTGCAGTATCCAGAGTACGAAAAATAAATCAGCTTCGAAGAATTGTCTTTGAAAATCCTCATTAAGACCCCGCGGTAGTAATTGAGTATCCTCGGGTATCACTTGTAATTGTTGTCGAGTAAATCCTCGTTGAGGGGCAGTTGAATCCAGTTTATAGATTGCTGGTCTAGAAACGCTAGATCGTGTTATACTAGATATCTTGTGTGCAGTAACACTCCAAATAGGATCAGTAGCCCTTTTTCTGCCACCTTCAAGCTCTCCTGGTTCGTATAAATACCTCACAGTGATATTACTACCAAGAATTGGTTCTTTGAAATCCTTTTGTGGTTGTACGGGTATAGACTTCTTTTTAATAGCGTTGATAGGTTTCATGTTGATTGTTCTAGTAATCTCATTATGCAGTGCAGTAATCACAGCTGGTAATCTTTTAACCCATTCACGGGATCTTTTTTCTTGGATGAATTCTTTTGCGTATTGATATCCAAATAACCGCTCAGCAAGGGTTTTATTAAATCGTTCTACAATTGCCTGATCGCGATGTAGCGCAGTATGCCCCCGTCTGATGGTGACATTATGATGCTTCATTATTGATAACACTGCACCCTGAAATTCCTTGCCAGGATCAACTTGCAACAGATTTGGCCAGTGCAGAGGACCCCTTCGATAAATCCTTTCAAATGCAGAAGCAACTTCAGTAGCCGACTTTGTTTTTAGCGGTTCTGCTTCTTTGTATCGACTTGCAACATCAACTACGGTTAATGCGTATTTGTAACCACCATCATGTGGCAGAAATAATATATCAGCCTGATGAACTTCATTAGGGACAGTCACATCAAAATGCGAGTAATTAATTTGTTTAGGCGGTGGTAGATAAATTTGCCATAGTGCCTGTTTAGATAACCAATGAACCGCAGTGGCCTTTTTCACTTTTGCGGCGCTAGCGAGTTTATTGATTGCTGCCTTGCCTCTCCAGTATCCTTTCGGAGAATAATAAATAGATTCCATGTTGTTATTAATTACCAGCACCTAACATCAATTTACTTTTCATAGCCGATTTTATCAAAAAGGACGCCAATTTTTCTTTGAAGGATTTATCAGGAATAGCATTTAACGCATGAATTAATTTCACATCTGCTAGATGTCTATGATGCAAATTGCTGCTTTTATAAGCAACATCATGAACGTGACACGCCTTATCAATGGCGTTTATTGGTTCTTCACCGGGTTTGGGTTGGTTATGATTATTGAGTCTGATATCAAGTCTTGTTCCCGGTCCACAATAACTATACCCTGGAAGGTGTTTTTCTCCTGGATACTTTGCCCATGGGGTTCCAGGGAGTTTAGTTAGCTTGGCTGCGATATCACCCCCTCGTTTTTTTTTTAAATCCTTGGAAACAAATCTAAATTTCTTTGTACTACATTGTACGCGTTTACCAGAAAGCGCTGATCGGTTATTTTTAGTTGTAATCGTCGTCAAGTCATCTGTGCCAGTACGTTTTTTACACTTCACACAATATAGATCCATAATTTATATATAACAGCATGAATATAATTGATTATTCAGCTACCCGATGACGGGAACCTATTAAACACCATGAAATGTTGCCGAATTCAATTAGAATGATTATAATCGGACCATCTGGAAGCGGCAAGACACAACTGCTACTTAATTTGATAACGAGATGGATGAAATGGAACAAATTGTATTTAATAGCCCCGAGTGTAGACGATCAGCGATGCTATGAAGTGCTAAAGGATTTTAACGAGAAAGCAAAAGAATTTCAAATCGATGATGATATTATTGAATTTATTACTGATATAGAGGAAGCACCGAGCATTGATGCTATTGATGGAAGAATTAACAATTTAGTCGTATACGACGATATCATGTTAGACAATCAAAAAAACCCTGCCAGGATATTTTCCAGAGGCAGGCATAAAAGCACTGATATGATATATGTCACTCAACGATACACACAAATACCAAAAGTGATCAGAGATAACTGCAATTTATTGTGTGTATTAAACGGAGTTGATACTCATACACTACGAAATATTCATCAGACCTGGTGCAACGGTGATATGAATCATAATCAATTTAGAAATTTCTTTAGTCACGCTCAGTCAATACCACACGGATTTGTAACGATAAATTTAGCAGACCCGAGGACACGATATCGTATCGGACTTGATAAAATATTCGGTTGAAGAGTTTTTACCCATTTTGAAGCCTCCTGCAAGATCATGTTTTCAGACAAAAATGACTAAGTCTCTGTTTGGCAAATGGAGACTATTTTTTTTTTCATTTTGCCTGTTTTCATTGATTTTTCATTAATTTTTGCCTGTTTCATTGATTTTCAGCCTGTTTTCATTGATTTGCAGCCATTTTTTGCCTGTTTTCATTGATTTGCAGCCATTTTTTGCCCGTTTTCATTGATTTTCAGTCATTTTTGTTTGATTTTTTAAGTGCCAATCCGAAATGCAAACTTTTGTTTGAAACATGTCCGATTCACCCTCTCTGACAAAAATGACTAAGTCTCTGTTTGGCAAATGGAAACTTTATTTTTTTGGGGGTTAAAACATGAAAAGTCGTAGGGAGGGTCTATTTGTTGTTGACAGTAAAATCGTGTTTTGTTTTAAAAGTTGTTTAATTTCCTCTAATTGACGTCCGATTCACATTCTCTGCTGCTATCCGTCACTGGGATTCAACTCCCAGTTGATAATTTCTTTGGGGTTCCACCGGTGACCACACCGAATCTCTCCGAGATAAAAACAGCTATGTTACAATTAGCAACACTACAATCTAGGTATGAAGATCATGTTGAGAAGTTTTCAATTTTTCGTAAAAATCTTACTGAGAAATTCTTTGGAACCTCATTAGATAAACTCGACATAAAACTCATAGATGTAAAACAAATCCATCGAAGAGATCAAAAAGATCAACGATGTAATCAAACATAATTTACCGATGATGATAGAAACACTTGAAAAAACAAAGATTCTTCATGAGAAAACCAACAGCGTAGTATACACGATTCAACACGGATCATTTACGTGGACACCACAAAATAACATATTCAATATCACCGCGACCGTCAAAGGTATTTATCGATTAACACTAGTGTCGCCGACTCAATTTAATATTTCATCAACGAGTTCATCTGGGGTCAACAATATGATATCAACGATCATCGACAAGGGAACAATTGAACAATTCACAATAATATCCACTGATGATAATTTGGCTAGGGTTTCAGTTACATGGTATGTGGAATTCGTAGCAGATTTAAGTAAACAACTTAATTGAAAAAGTCAGCGTTTTTATTGCTAGCAATTTGAAATATATTGTAATAAATAAAATGTCATCATTGGCAACGTCACAGCAGTATCGCTATGATCAGGTCCGAGAATTTCAAACTAAATTCAAAATACTCACCGAGGAATATCAAACAAAAATAAAAAATACCGACGAAGAATTACCGCAGTTGACGTTACCGTGTACTCGGTATCAGGTGTAATCACCGGAGCCAGTATTATACTCTCCTCGGTGACAATGATTGCCCCGATAGCTGTTCCAATTTGTATATCAGCGGCGACAACAATCGCTGGGATAATCTCAATAATAACAACAACAAAAAATATCATCATGTAGCCAGAGCAAACTGCAGTATTACGTAGTTAAGTTCCATGCTGAGTCAACCGCGTACTCCCAATTATCCTCGATGATATCGTCGTCACTCGATGACACATTAATATCCGATAGTGAGATTTCAGCGATGGTCCATGTTTATGATTCAGCGATGTCAAAATTAGACTATCAACACGAATATAATAACAATGGCAACATCGCAAGAACTACTTCAACGAATAGCGGAAAACACAACCCCGGTGAAAACCAGCATGATCTCAATAACCTCAATCAATCCTGAATTCAGTGTGAATTTCCCTTCTGCGATTCCAGTAAAGGAAATAGCACTAGCAAAATTACGAGTGTACCATAGTTGGCCTAACATTAAATTAAAATCATTTAGTGGTCAGCAACCGAATAATTCCGTGATGTTTACGAGTAAAAATAAACAAGACGGAACTCCTGACTGGAACGTTGTTTCCTTACCATCTGGGTATTACCAAATTAATTATGAATTACAACGCAGAATATAATCCCTTACCAGAAAAGAATCGAAAATCGCTATAACAGTTCATGAACCAACACTATCATCCGTGATTGAGATAAACCACAAAAATCTGATTATAATTCTGATAAGAAATCATATAATAATAATAATAATAATAATAATAATAATAATAATAATAATAATAATAATAATAATAATAATAATAATGAGGACTTTGTATAGCGCCTAATCTTTAAAAGCTCTGAGCGCTTTACACCATCAATAATGATATGACGACACTACAGAATAACAAATGACAAAAACAATGAAATTGGAAAACATAAAAACATGCTGAAAATATATCAGATACAAAACATGATTAGGCTGCTAAGTTTGTCCCTGAAGTCGAAACAGGTGAGTCTTAAGAGCACAGTTATTTAAACACAGTCTTTGTGTCTAATTTCAATGGGCAATTCGTTCCACGTCGCCGGGCCCTGGTACGCAAACGAACGTTGTCCATATGACTTTGTTTTCACCTTGGGAACAATGAGTATACGATTATCAGAAGAAGAGCGTAAGGATCTAGCTGGTGTATAGACATGGGTGAGGCTGGATAGGTATGTTCATGCAATATAACGTCATGTGACGTCAACACATACCAGTTTGACTCCGTAGGTTTACATGCACTTCTTTGACTCGAGCCATTTAGTCCAATTACACTTTTATACCTTATGATGAATCGACGAGAGAGAGAGAGTGAGAGAGAGAGAGAGAGAGAGAGAGAGAGAGAGAGAGAGAGAGAGAGAGAGAGATAGAGAGAGAGAGAGAGAGAGCTGATCAGATTATGCAGAA
The DNA here is from genome assembly GCA_030141615.1 of Unio pictorum. NCBI lineage: Eukaryota > Metazoa > Mollusca > Bivalvia > Unionida > Unionidae > Unio > Unio pictorum. Next base: position 6,341,017 of record JARLTB010000214.1, read on the forward strand.
AAAAAATTTCATTTCAGACAAGAGATGAAATGTATAGATTTCGTTCTAAAGTACGATGCGATACGCGTAGAACCCATGACATTACTGACATTTTAATTTACCTGTATTGTACTCATCCGACTTACGATAGATTGTGATAAAGACTTGTTCGATGTGTGCTATTTATTTATTTAAACACGTGGGCTGAACAAAAATGTTTTATAAACGAAATGTCACAATGGTCCAGCATTGTATTTTTATACACCACGATAAACCATGGTCCAGCGCTGTCGAGTGATATACATCACGATTCACCATGGTCCATCACTGTTGAGTGATATACACCACGATTCACTATGGTCCATCACTGTTGAGCGATATACACCACGATTCACCATGGTCCAGCGCTGTCGAGTCATATACACCACGATTCACCATGGTCCATCACTGTTGAGTGATATACACCACGATTCACCATGATCCAGCGCTGTCGAGTGATATACACCACGATTCACCATGGTCCATTTTTGTTGAATGATATACACCACGAATCACCATGGTCCAGCGCTATCGAACGATATACACCACAATTCACCATGGTCCATCACTGTTGAGTGATATACACCACGATTCACCATGGCTCATTATTGTTGAGTGATATACACCACGATTCACCATGGTCCAGCGCTATCAAGTGATATACAAAACGATTCACCATGGTCCATCACTGTTGAGTGATATGCACCACGATTCACTATGGTCCATCATTGTTGAGTGATATATACCAAGATTCACCATGGTCCAGCGCTGTCGAGTGATATATACCACGATTCACCATGGCCCATTATTGTTGAATGATATACACCACGAATCACCATGGTCAATCGCTGTTGAGTGATATACACCAGGATTCACCATGATCCATCGCTGTTGAGTGATATACACCACAATTCACCATGGTCCAGCGCTGTCGAGTGATATATACCACGATTTACCATGGTCAATCGCTGTTGAGTGATATACACCACGATTCACCATGATCCAGCGCTTTTGAGTGATATATACCACGATAGACCATGGTCAATCGCTGTTGAGTGATATACACTACGATTCACCAAGAACGCTGTCGAGTTATATACACCAGGGTTCACCATGGTCAATCACTGTTGAGTGATATACAACACGATTCACCATGGTTCAGGGATGTCTCGTGATATACATCATGATTCACCATGGTCCAGCGATGTCTAGTGATATACATCATGAAAACGTATGATCGTCTTTTGTTATGTCTCACCAATGTATTAATATAAATAATGTCATTAGAGGCAAATCGAAAAGGTATAATCATCTTTCTTACGCTACAACATAGACCTATCAATGTATTAATACAAAACAAATCTGTTATTAAAGGCATATCGAAAACATATGATCAGCATTGTGTGTTTCTCAGACGAACTATATCACCGACCACTTATAAGAATGTGATATCAGCTGGTTCTATAAGGATAAACTGTATCGCAGCTTGTGAGCGTGTGATACAACAATGCACACATGAACATAACCCTTCCGAACCATACGTACGCGCGTTAGTGATAAATTCATACATACATAGGTACATATAGAAATCAGAACAGGAGTGAGTTCACAGTAAAGACGTGTTAAAGGAAGGATACTGCGATAGAGAAAGAGAATAAACGGGCATTATTTGTTCTTGGTGTTTTCCCATTTTCTGCTCATATTTCACTTTGCACAATGACATTGTAATATTTCTAGCACTTAATGGATTATTGCAGTAATCGATTAAACGGTACAGTTTATCGCCTTATCTGATCGTATCCATTCTGAACAGAACAAACGGCTTGTCAATAATAAGCTATCGTTGTGAAAACATGATTTATGTAACTTTTGGCGTAACTCTGTCACTGCTATGGGTACACTCACTTCGCAGTTCATTACATTACAAAACCTATAAGTAAATATCAAATTCTGAATTAACAGATCAAGTTTTTTTGATTTCTTTAACATATTAAAAGTGAAAAGGAAAGGGAGGTAAACTCTACTCAGCATACGGTTTACCTTATGTCACGTGTCACGTGCTGTACTATCAGCCAATGTCCGCACGTCTTGATGTTACATATTAGAACAGCATTTGGTCAGATATCATCAATTAAAACCAATCTTATGTAATGACTGGTCAGATATCATCAATTAAAACCAATCTTATGTAATGACTGGTCAGATATCATCAATTAAAACCAATCTTATGTAATGACTGGTCAGATATCATCAATTAAAACCAATCTTATGTAATGACTGGTCAGATATCATCAATTAAAACCAATCTTATGTAATGACTGGTCAGATATCATCTATTAAATGCAATCTTATGTAATGACTGGTCAGATATTAGCAATTAAAACCAATCTTATGTAATAACTGGTAAGATATCATCAATTAAAAGCAATCTTATGTAATGACTGGTCAGATATCATCTATTAAATGCAATCTTATGTAATGACTGGTCAGATATTATCAATCAAAACCAATCTTATGTAATGACTGGTCAGATATCATCAATTAAAACCAATCTGATGCAATGAATGGGTCAGATATCATCAATTAAAACCAATCTTATGTAATGACTGGTCAGATATCATCAATTAAAACCAATCTTATGTAATGACTGGTCAGATATCATCTATTAAATGCAATCTTATGTAATGACTGGTCAGATATTAGCAATTAAAACCAATCTTATGTAATGACTGGTAAGATATCATCAATTAAAAGCAATCTTATGTAATGACTGGTCAGATATCATCTATTAAATGCAATCTTATGTAATGACTGGTCAGATATTATCAATTAAAACCAATCTTATGTAATGACTGGTCAGATATTAGCAATTAAAACCAATCTTATGTAATGACTGGTCAGATATTAGCAATTAAAACCAATCTTATGTAATGACTGGTCAGATATCATCAATTAAAACCAATCTTATGTAATGATTGGTCAGATATCATCAATTAAAACCAATCTGATGCAATCAATGGGTCAGATATCATCAATTAAAAACCAATCTTATGTAATGACTGGTCAGATATCATCAATTAAAACCAATCTTATGTAATGACTGGTCAGATATAATCTATTAAATGCAATCTTATGTAATGACTGGTCAGATATTAGCAATTAAATCCAATCTTATGTAATGACTGGTAAGATATCATCAATTAAAAGCAATCTTATGTAATGACTGGTCAGATATCATCTATTAAATGCAATCTTATGTAATGACTGGTCAGATATTATCAATCAAAACCAATCTTATATAATGACCGGTCAGATATTAGCAATTAAAACCAATCTTATGTAATGACTGGTCAGATATTAGCAATTAAAACCAATCTTATGTAATGACTGGTAAGATATCATCAATTAAAACCAATCTTATGTAATGACTGGTCAGATATCATCTATTAAATGCAATCTTATGTAATGATTGGTTAGATATCATCAATTAAAACCAATCTTATGTAATGACTGGTCAGATATCATCAATAAAAACCAATCTTATGTAATGACTGGTCAGATATTAGCAATTAAAACCAATCTTATGTAATGACTGGTCAGATATTATCAATTAAAACCAATCTTATGTAATGACTGGTCAGATATCATCAATTAAAACCAATCTGATGCAATGAATGGGTCAGATATCATCAATTAAAACCAATCTTATGTAATGACTGGTCAGATATCATCTATTAAATGCAATCTTATGTAATGACTGGTCAGATATTAGCAATTAAAACCAATCTTATGTAATGACTGGTAAGATATTATCAATTAAAACCAATCTTATGTAATGACTGGTCAGATATCATCTATTAAATGCAATCTTATGTAATGACTGGTCAGATATTATCAATTAAAACCAATCTTATGTAATGACTGGTCAGATATTATCAATTAAAACCAATCTTATGTAATGACTGGTCAGATATTAGCAATTAAAACCAATCTTATGTAATGATTGGTCAGAAATCATCAATTAAAACCAATCTTATGTAATGACTGGTCAGATATCATCAATTAAAACCTATCTGATGCAATGAATGGGTCAGATATCATCAATTAAAACCAATCTTATGTAATGACTGGTCAGATATCATCAATTAAAACCAATCTTATGTAATGACTGGTCAGATATCATCTATTAAATGCAATCTTATGTAATGACTGGTCAGATATTAGCAATTAAAACCAATCTTATGTAATGACTGGTAAGATATCATCAATTAAAACCAATCTTATGTAATGACTGGTCAGATATCATCTATTAAATGCAATCTTATGTAATGACTGGTCAGATATTATCAATTAAAACCAATCTTATGTAATGACTGGTCAGATATCATCTATTAAATGCAATCTTATGTAATGATTGGTTAGATATCATCAATTAAAACCAATCTTATGTAATGACTGGTCAGATATCATCAATTAAAATCAATCTTATGTAATGACTGGTCAGATATTAGCAATTAAAACCAATCTTACGTAATGACTGGTCAGATATTATCAATTAAAACCAATCTTATGTAATGACTGGTCAGATATCATCAATTAAAACCAATCTGATGCAATGAATGGGTCAGATATCATCAATTAAAACCAATCTTATGTAATCACTGGTCAGATATCATCTATTAAATGCAATCTTATGTAATGACTGGTCAGATATTAGCAATTAAAACCAATCTTATGTAATGACTGGTAAGATATCATCAATTAAAAGCAATCTTATGTAATGACTGGTCAGATATCATCTATTAAATGCAATCTTATGCAATGACTGGTCAGATATTATCAATTAAAACCAATCTTATTTAATGACTGGTCAGATATTATCAATTAAAACCAATCTTATGTAATGACTGGTCAGATATTAGCAATTAAAACCAATCTTATGTAATGACTGGTCAGATATCATCAATTAAATCCAATCTTATGTAATGATTGGTCAGATATCATCAATTAAAACCAATCTGATGCAATGAATGGGTCAGATATCATCAATTAAAACCAATCTTATGTAATGACTGGTCAGATATCATCAATTAAAACCAATCTTATGTAATGACTGGTCAGATATCATCTATTAAATGCAATCTTATGTAATGACCGGTCAGATATTAGCAATTAAAAGCAATCTTATGTAATGACTGGTAAGATATCATCAATTAAAAGCAATCTTATGTAATGACTGGTCAGATATCATCTATTAAATGCAATCTTATGTAATGACTGGTCAGATATTAGCAATTAAAACCAATCTTATGTAATGACTGGTCAGATATTATCAATTAAAACCAATCTTATGTAATGACTGGTCAGATATTAGCAATTAAAACCAATCTTATGTAATGACTGGTCAGATATCATCAATTAAAACCAATCTTATGTAATGATTGGTCAGATATCATCAATTAAAACCAATCTGATGCAATGAATGGGTCAGATATCATCAATTGAAACCAATCTTATGTAATGACTGGTCAGATATCATCAATTAAAACCAATCTTATGTAATGACTCGTCAGATGTCATCTATTAAATGCAATCTTATGTGATGACTGGTCAGATATTAGCAATTAAAACCAATCTTATGTAATGACTGGTAAGATATCATCAATTTAAAGCAATTTTATGTAATGACTGGTCAGATATCATCTATTAAATGCAATCTTATGTAATGACTGGTCAGATATTATCAATCAAAACCAATCTTATGTAATGACTGGTCAGATATAAGCAATTAAAACCAATCTTATGTAATGACTGGTCAGATATTAGCAATTAAAACCAATCTTATGTAATGACTGGTAAGATATCATCAATTAAAACCAATCCTATGTAATGACTTGTCAGATATCATCTATTAAATGCAATCTTATGTAATGATTGGTCAGATATCATCAATTAAAAGCAATCTTATGTAATGACTGGTCAGATACCATCAATTAAAACCAATCTTATGTAATGACTGGTCAGATATTATCAATTAAAACCAATCTTATGTTATGACTGGTCAGATATTATCAATTAAAACCAATCTTATGTAATGACTGGTCAGATATCATCAATTAAAACCAATCTGATGCAATGAATGGGTCAGATATCATCAATTAAAACCAATCTTATGTAATGACTGGTCAGATATCATCTATTAAATGCAATCTTATTTAATGACTGGTCAGATATTAGCAATTAAAACCAATCTTATGTAATGACTGGTAAGATATCATCAATTAAAACCAATCTTATGTAATGACTGGTCAGATATCATCTATTAAATGCAATCTTATGTAATGACTGGTCAGATATTATCAATTAAAACCAATCTTATGTAATGACTGGTCAGATATTATCAATTAAAACCAATCTTATGTAATGACTGGTCAGATATCATCTATTAAATGCAATCTTATGTAATGATTGGTTAGATATCATCAATTAAAACCAATCTTATTTAATGACTGGTCAGATATCATCAATTAAAACCAATCTTATGTAATGACTGGTCAGATATTAGCAATTAAAACCAATCTTATGTAATGACTGGTCAGATATTATCAATTAAAACCAATCTTATGTAATGACTGGTCAGATATCATCAATTAAAACCAATCTGATGCAATGAATGGGTCAGATATCATCAATTAAAACCAATGTTATGTAATGACTGGTCAAATATCATCTATTAAATGCAATCTTATGTAATGACTGGTCAGATATTAGCAATTAAAACCAATCTTACGTAATGACTGGTAAGATATCATCAATTAAAAGCAATCTTATGTAATGACTGGTCAGATATCATCTATTAAATGCAATCTTATGTAATGACTGGTCAGATATTATCAATTAAAACCAATCTTATGTAATGACTGGTCAGATATTATCAATTAAAACCAATCTTATGTAATAATTGATCAGATATCATCAATTAAAACCAATCTGATGCAATGAATGGGTCAGATATCATCAATTAAAACCAATCTTATGTAATGACTGGTAAGATATCATCAATTAAAACCAATCTTATGTAATGACTGGTCAGATATCATCTATTAAATGCAATCTTATGTAATGACTGGTCAGATATTAGCAATTAAAACCAATCTTATGTAATGACTGGTAAGATATCATCAATTAAAAGCAATCTTATGTAATGACTGGTCAGATATCATCTATTAAATGCAATCTTATGTAATGACTGGTCAGATATTATCAATTAAAACCAATCTTATGTAATGACTGGTCAGATATTATCAATTATAACCAATCTTATGTAATGACTGGTCAGATATTAGCAATTAAAACCAATCTTATGTAATGACTCGTCAGATATCATCAATTAAAACCAATCTTATGTAATGATTGGTCAGATATCATCAATTAAAACCAATCTGATGCAATGAATGGGTGAGATATCATCAATTAAAACCAATCTTATGTAATGACTGGTCAGATATCATCTATTAAATGCAATCTTATGTAATGATTGGTTAGATATCATCAATTAAAACCAATCTTATTTAATGACTGGTCAGATATCATCAATTAAAACCAATCTTATGTAATGACTGGTCAGATATTAGCAATTAAAACCAATCTTATGTAATGACTGGTCAGATATTATCAATTAAAACCAATCTTATGTAATGACTGGTCAGATATCATCAATTAAAACCAATCTGATGCAATGAATGGGTCAGATATCATCAATTGAAACCAATGTTATGTAATGACTGGTCAGATATCATCTATTAAATGCAATCTTATGTAATGACTGGTCAGATATTATCAATTAAAACCAATCTTATGTAATGACTGGTCAGATATTATCAATTAAAACCAATCTTATGTAATAATTGATCAGATATCATCAATTAAAACCAATCTGATGCAATGAATGGGTCAGATATCATCAATTAAAACCAATCTTATGTAATGACTGGTAAGATATCATCAATTAAAACCAATCTTATGTAATGACTGGTCAGATATCATCTATTAAATGCAATCTTATGTAATGACTGGTCAGATATTAGCAATTAAAACCAATCTTATGTAATGACTGGTAAGATATCATCAATTAAAAGCAATCTTATGTAATGACTGGTCAGATATCATCTATTAAATGCAATCTTATGTAATGACTGGTCAGATATTATCAATTAAAACCAATCTTATGTAATGACTGGTCAGATATTATCAATTATAACCAATCTTATGTAATGACTGGTCAGATATTAGCAATTAAAACCAATCTTATGTAATGACTCGTCAGATATCATCAATTAAAACCAATCTTATGTAATGATTGGTCAGATATCATCAATTAAAACCAATCTGATGCAATGAATGGGTCAGATATCATCAATTAAAACCAATCTTATGTAATGACTGGTCAGATATCATCAATTAAAACCAATCTTATGTAATGACTGGTCAGATATCATCTATTAAATGCAATCTTATGTAATGACTGGTCAGATATTAGCAATTAAAACCAATCTTATGTAATGACTGGTAAGATATCATCAATTAAAACCAATCTTATGTAATGACTGGTCAGATATCATCTATTAAATGCAATCTTATGTAATGACTGGTCAGATATTATCAATTAAAACCAATCTTATGTAATGACTGGTCAGATATTAGCAATTAAAACCAATCTTATGTAATGACTGGTCAGATATTAGCAATTAAAACCAATTTTATGTAATGACTGGTAAGATATCATCAATTAAAAGCAATCTTATGTAATGACTGGTCAGATATCATCTATTAAATGCAATCTTATGTAATGATTGGTTAGATATCATCAATTAAAACCAATCTTATGTAATGACTGGTCAGATATCATCTATTAAATGCAATCTTATGTAATGATTGGTCAGATATTATCAATTAAAACCAATCTTATGTAATGACTGGTCAGATATTATCAATTAAAACCAATCTTATGCAATGAATGGGTCAAATGTTATCAGTTAAAACAAACATCAGTCAATGACTGAATCATATGACATAAATTAAAACGGAATTTAGTCAATCATTTTGTTAGATGTTTTCAATTAAAACAGACGAATGGGTCAGTTGTCATCAGGTAAAACAGCATGGATTCAATATTTGGATCAGATGTTATCAAACAGAACTGAATTTACACATAGAAATAACGCAGATGAAATCAATTAGAACTTAATTGTATGCAATGATTAAGTCCGATGACATCAAACAGAGCTGACTATATGCAATGATTGGGTCATATGACACCAATGTTAACTTAATTTTTGCATTGATTAGGTCCAATGACATCAAACAGAGGACTATATGCAAAGATTGGGTCATATGACATCAATGTTAACTTAATTTTATGCAACGATTAAGTCAGATGACATCAAACAGAGCTGAATATATGCAATGATTGGGTCATATGACCTCAATGTTAACTTAATTTTTGCAATGATTAAGCCAGATAACATCTGTTTCAACTGAATTTATGCAATTATTAAGTCAGATGTCTCCGACTAGAACTGAATTTATCCAATGTTTGGGTCGTCCGAAAACATCAATTAAAATTGAACGTTTGCAACGACTGATCAGATGACATTAAGTAGAACTTAGTTTATACCATGCATGGCTCAGATCCCATATATAAGAAGTGCATTTATACAATAATTTGGTTAATAAGAACTGAATTTAAACAATGATTGGGTTAATAACAACATAATTTAAACAATAATTTGGTTAATAACAACTGAATTTAAACAATAATTGGGTTAATAAGAACTGAATTTGAACAATTATTGGGTTAATAAGAAGTGCATTTATACAATAATTGGGTTAATACGAAGTGAATTAATACAATGATTGGATTAATACGAACTGAATTTGAACAATAATTGGGTTAATAAGAATTGAATTTAAACAATGATTGGGTTAATAAGAAGCGCTTTTATACCATGATTGGGTTAATAATAAGTTCATATATATACAATGATTGGATTAATAGGTTTGTTTGTTTGTTTGGGATTTTTAACGTAGATTTAACAATTTTTCAGTTATATCGCTACGATGTCTGCAGTGAGGCAGTTTATAGTGATGTCTGGCACGTGGGCATCACGCCGTAGACATGTAGCATGATGTCCCACTCAGTCACATTGTCTTGACACCAGGCCGACCAGTCCTAATACTATCCTCTTAATGCTGAGAAACAAGCGAGGTAGCTGTTACTACCATTTGTGTAAGTCTTTGGTATGACTTCGCCGGTAATCGAACCCAAGACCTCCCGCTTCCGCGGCGGACGCTCTATCCACTAGGCCACCGGAGCGGTGAATAAGGTTAATAAGTTAATAAGTGAATTTATACAATGACTTGGTTAATAAGAACTGCGTTTAAACAATAATTGGGACACATGACATCAGTTAGAATTAAATTTCAAATGTCAAGGTCAAATGGCATCACTTTTAGAACTCAATTTATACACTAGTGCGTCAAATATCAATTAGAACTGAATTTCTACAATGACTGGGTCAATTAGAATTGAATTTCTACAATGACTGGGTCAATTAAAATTGAATTTCTACAATGACTGGGTCAATTAGAATTGAATTTCTACAATGACTGGGTCAATTAGAATTGAATTTCTACAATGACTGGGTCAATTAGAATTGAATTTCTACAATGACTGGGTCAATTAGAATTGAAAGTGAATTTATTCAATGGCTGGGTCAGTTCCATCAATTAAACGTAAATGAACACAATGATTGGGTAATTATAAATGAGTTTACACAATGACTGGGTCAATTAGATTTGAAATTATACAATGGTTTGGTCAGATGACATCAGTGGTAGTTGAATTTATGATGTGATTGGGTTAGATGACATCAGTTAGAACTGAATGTATGATGTCACTGGGTCAGGCCACACTGCGGCAACTGCAACGTGATTCCTTAAATGATACGAAACGTTTGTGAATTTGGTCTTAACATAATCTCTCTCTCTCTCTCTCTCTCTCTCTCTCTCTCTCTCTCTCTCTCTCTCTCTCTCAAATAAAGTTACATATTATATGCGCTACAGCTACACAAAAATTCCTCATAAATGGAGGGAAGTAAAAAAAGATTCTTAATATTTTCATTTACGAGTAAATTCAAATTTGCACAAAGTTCAAGTTGTGATGATATTGAAGTCATTGTGACCTTATTTCAGTTGCTTTAGTCTTTGCCTCATTTACAATTTAATAACAGTTTGCTCACAGTAAATATTGACCTTGACCTTTTGACCTTTTTGATTTCAAAAGCACTAGCTGTATCTCTCATTTCCAGTACACTCACCCCTTCGGATATAGTCAAAGTAACTGTTAAATAACAAGAGTTGTTGTACGGAATCCATGTTTTCTCTTCAACCACTGTAAACTTGAATTTTATCACACGTGTCCAAAATTAATATACCTAATGGTTGTATCAAGTGAATGCAGTATACCAAGTTAGACGTAGTAATGTTATGTAGATATCAAATTATTGTGGGGAACTACTTTACTATTTCAGTCACTGTGAAAATGATCTTTGATCTACTGAACTCAAACGATTGTCTTTATTGCCGCTGGTGCAAGCAATGTATAAGGTTGATTATGAAATCCGGTAAAGAACTATTATGTAGAACCAATGAACTAGTTCAATAAATGTGACCTTGACCTTTGACTCACTGAACCAGCAACAAGTTTATAGGTGGGTGGGGGCTTTTTTTTTTGGGGGGGGGGAGGGTACTTCCAGCGTAAGTCATTTAACATTTGGGGAAAGGCTGATATGAAACTTAAGATACAGAAAAGAAAACAGATAGCAGACTCGCTGACGCACGGACGAAACTACTGGCTTTCATACAACGTTATCATACTATTACACTCTCTCTTGAGAAAACCACTTATATAATAAAATGACTGAATGTGTTACGAATCACTGGAGAGATACAATGGATCGTGTACGAATATATTTGTTCGGTTGGGGGATTTTGTAAGTATGAAGGAAAGCAGACAGGTAATTTGTTTGTTAGGTACGTACGTACGTACGTTTTTAATTGGTTAGGACGTTTGGTAAGTAGGTACGGGGTCTTTGTGCGACGCATTAAGTCATTTGCAAATTAAACATACTCTTAATCTCATAGATATTTGGTAGATAGATAAATATTGAAAGAAATGATGAACAGATTGTTTACTTGATTGATCTATTGATTAATTGATATAAATATTCAACCAGAGTGTTATTCTCATTGTAATAATACATCCATATACATTTGGAGGTATACGACCATATGCTAAAATAACGGGATGGTGCTGAACAGCTGATAAAGTTTAAGTAACAAGTTTTGAACGAGTGATGAGCTTAAAGTTGTTTACCCCAAGTCCTTATGCCTACCCTCTTCTTCTTGACGTCATTATTCCTTCTTAATGTTATGATTGGCATTGTACAGCTTACCTGTAGCGATCGGTTCAAGTTCTCAATCTTCTTAGAAGTGCAGACTGGGCTAATATTATTGATTATTCGATTGTTTGTCCGATTAAACATTTTATAGGCGGGTTCTCTGTGATATTCTTGCCGGAATTGCGTGTTGTGTTGTAGTACCTGTAAGGTGAGGACAGGGATATTGGAACGCTACCTATTGAACACTAAAATCACAAAATGGCACGTTGAAAGCGGTTGGTGATAGTTCATTTTAAAGTTAAATTTGGCTATTGAATCATATAACAGAAATCTTTACTGGAATACGTGTTCAAGACTTTGGTTCGTTGAATTGGATTTTACCGTTGAAAAAGGTATGGCTGTTATTTATGAGAGAAAGAGAGAGAAAAGAGAGAGAGAGAGAGAGAGAGAGAGAGAGAGAGAGAGAGAGAGAGAGAGAGAGTGTGTGTGTGTGTTAAAGTTTGGACGTATGTCTTTACAATCAGCAGTTGATTAAACAATTATTTATGAGCAATATAATATACGAATTTGGAAACTAGTTTAGTACGTGTCCAGCAAAATAAAATCGGTAGTTCGCTGTGTTGTCGCGTACAATGCTGGAACAAAGGAAATATATTACTCTTACAGATACTTGTAATTAATCTAATCCATTCATTATCTGACACGTTTTTTTAATATATATATATTCTAATCCATTCATTATCTGACACGTTTTTTTAATATATATATATATATATATATATATATATATATATATATATATATATATATATATATATATATATATATATATATATATATATATATATATATATAATCCATTCATTATCTGACACGTTTTTCAATATTTTTAGTTTTTGTCATTATCTGACACATTTTACAAGATTTATTGGTTTTTGTCAATATCTGATACATTTGACACATTTTTTGTGGGTTTGTTGTTATTTTCAGTATCTGATACGTTTGACACATGTTTCGTGGGGTTGTTGTTATTTTCAATGTCTGATATGTTGTGACACATCATTCATTATAATCACACGTTCATTTTAACTATATATGTAAGTGAAATACATTTATATTTAACATTAACATATCGAAGGTGTTCCACAGTATTTTTAGAGCAGATACGAACTTTACGTTTGTAAGTCTACAGACCTCTTCTTGTTCCATCTTTGAAATAGTTTGGTATTTAGGTTTGCATTTCAAGTCACGTGTCTCAATTTGTCATACAAATGAATCCAATGAAATACATTTACCTTTCTACTGTTACTGTCTCTAGAATTTATCATACAGATGGATGCAAAACATTCCGTATATCCTTTTGTATAACTGATTCTAACTTGTCTGAATTAGTTTAGCTTATCATAATGCCGATTGGACGACCTTGTTTTCAGACTGAATAAATAGATTTACATTCCACTTCACACTGACATTCAGTTGTTTAGCTTGAACCAGCAACATGAGGACCATTACTGAAATCGTCCCCAGTGTTTGTTGTCCCATTTCCTGTCATCTTCTCACCTGGGAAGGAAGGTTGGGAGCGGCACATAATAAATCCTTACAGAAGACTCATGTCGTTCCCTATTTTTCTTATCAAGTAAAATGCGAAATAGCGAACGTTATACGAAATATCAAGTAAAATGTTGCATAGGGAACGTTATACGAAATATCAAGAAGAAAGAAACACTCTATTGTTAACACATGTAAGCAAATAAAATAAAACTGCATTTCTTTTTCCAGCGTAATTTCGTTGAATATACCATGTATACTTATTGACCTTCATGTATGTAGATTACGAGCGATTTCACCCCTACCCCCCCCCCTCTCTCTCTCTCTCTCTCTCTCTCTCTCTCTCTCTCTCTCTCTCTCTCTCTCTCTCTGGTATACGGAATTGTCTTTCGTAGGCTTTGAGCTACCTCACCCCTCTCTTTTATATATATATGTGCAAGCATTTGTCTCCCACGTCGAATTATGACACAATTAATTTTAATGTGTTCTCAACATTTGTTTCACAGTGATTAATCTACCAATGTGTCCTAATGATAATAAATCCAATCTCCTTCTAAAGTACCCTCCAAGATGGACTCAAAGTAAAGTATTTGTCATTGTTTATCCAGCATGTTTTGTGAGGCAGGAACAGAAACATAGCATCGTAAATTGGGTCACAGATTTTACTACCGTATCATCATTAATGCCTTATTATTCACTTTGCACTTTCGCCTAGAAACATACAGACAACTACACCATAGTGCTCAAATTCTAAAGGATAAACAATCACTTGCTAATTTAAAAGATTCAATCTAACAAGTCAACATACGAGACTGAACTTTAAGCACAAGCAGTATGATCTAACATGTTAATATGAAACAATTTCAACAATCCCCGTGAAACTCGGAATTTTCAAAATCGACATTGGACATCAAATTTTCAACCAGCGCTAGGTAATTAAACAGATAAAATCTAAATACTCAGCATATAAAATGGAACTTTCAAACATAACCTTTTTTGAACCAATACGTAAATTAGGACTTATATATGACATTGAAATGTCAACCATCGCAGTTTAATTCCAACGACACAATCTAATTCCTCGACATAGATAATATAACTTTCAAGCACTACTGTTTAATTCAACAAGTTATTTGATACGTGAAACTGGAATTCTGGACATATGACATTAAAATTTCAACAGCAACGTTCGGATTGAACCAGCTTTTGTCCGCTACGGAGTCTCATACTGACCTCAACTTATCATCTGACCACTGATTGATCCGACTGCGCACTTCCGTATCTGTTTTAGTATCACAGGGTAGTTTCGTATTTTGAAACCTTCCTAATTTTATGGCAGAAGGCATGAGCCTAATTATCACATAAATATGTAATGTGATTTACTTTTACTTTGAGTTAGGATTGGAAATTGAATGACTTGTTGGTGACTGCCTGTCACAGTTAGACTAGCGTTGGAGATCAAATGCGTAACTTGGGCTGCAAATGAGCAGCCGCCTTGTCTAACGTATTTACATGTGTCTGCTACAGAAGTAAATATCTATTATTTTTTTTTAAATCTTGAGGGGTGATAAAAAGTATGCTAATTTATTATAGTGCTAGTGAACTTTATTTATGAATAAGCACAAACTGATTCTTTCAGCTGCCTTATCAAAGGAAAATATTCAGAATAGCCCTTTACTGTCAAAAATGAATGTACAAAAGAGTGGCTGGTGGCAGTGTTGGTTCGGTATAAAAGCCACGAGTTGCATAAGGAATTAACTTTAATACCTCAGTCAGAATCTTACAAGCATCCTTTGAACAAAAATCATTAGTTAGCTTTCATTTGTTTCTTTAATGTAATGTTATTTTGATTTTTCTGCAAGTTTGCCAAAACAAACTGTCCAGTGAGACCTTAGTGCAAAGAAGCCCTCTACTGTGTCATCGGCCTCTAAAGATTGTTAGCCTTTCAATAAGCTTGCGATCGTCAAGGCGTCTGACAACTCGCCGAGTATAGTGTACACCGAACATGTATAATATATGTTCCCGTATGGAAATCTTTTCATCTTGTGTTTTCACTCGATTCAACATGACATCCCTCTGCAAAGCGATGAATATAGGAATACGTTTATCGTCAGTATTCAAATGCTGAGCATCAACTAAACAAGTGTAATGCAATTGTTGTAAAGTATTGTACTATAAAAATAAAACTAGGCAAACTAGACCTTGAACAGTTTTGGAATCATGATCAGAGAAATCGACAACTGACTTCCGGTTTGATTAGAGCCAATAGCTCAGTTTTTTTATATCGATGTATTGTAGGAAATTTCGTATTTATATAAGATTACGTACAGCCTTTTCTTCATAGAAGCAACAGCTAAAAATATATTTAAAAATCCCCACCCCCGCAAAAAAATATACATTTCAGCTTAAATGCCATTAAGAAATCCCAGATGTTTGCATTTGTTATTTATATCTCATAGACATCTAACTGGTTGTAATTCTTGCGCCTCTTGTTTTCCATTTCGATCTGCAACAAACCATATAATACACACCTGCTTTGGTCAAGTAGTATTTGATATTTTTCACAAAGGTGAATAAACTGTCCATTCCATCATTCCGATTATACAGTAGACAATAGTGACTAATTTGACTAAAAGGGATTCAAAGTTTATTTATACGATCTGCAATGATTCCACTTTGATGAATGTGACCTTGACCTTTGACTCACTGTCTACATGTTAAGACAATAAATTAAATGTTCTGCATGAGTCGAAACGGAGGAAAGCATACGAAAGATATATTGAGAAACAAATGTATCTATGAAGACGATCACAACAAGAGGAGTGCTATGTTTGCATTATTGTTCTTGTTGTCGGTATTGTCAAATAATAAGCAATCAGTGTTATTTACACATTATTTGTATAGTTCAATTTTTGATTAGTCAGGTCCGAGACCAAGCTAAATCTTATCTCAGGTCAAATATTTTATTAAAAAATAAATCTTTCTGGATGTTTTTTAACATTCAGACTTTAGTTGCCTCAAAAAAGTTTCAAACAATCTATACGTGGATTACATACATTCAGTCAACAGTTTTATATATATTGTAACAAATATGTATTCATGATCTTTATTGAGTTTTATATGGAATTTGCATTAACTAGAACCCTTTTGTATTTGAGATTAGTATTTTGTCCCTACCTAATTATGAAAATTATAGAATAATGGTTTGTCTTACATAGAGTGACATAGCATTGAAAACACTAAACTACAGCGCAAATTCGCACTTTTTTCTGCATCTGCCACTAGAGTCTCGAAACGGACGGAAAATAGTTGCTATGAAATCGTCTCATGATAGTGTGAACTTGAACTTATCAAAACATTCTTTTGACCTAGCCTGACTTGACTGTGAATCCCATATTCGGAAGTTCGTTAGAGTACCAAAACAATGTCTGTTCTAACATACATCTTTATACAAAAGTAACTTACTACTAAACGATCGCATTTTTCTTTTGTTTGCATAAATAAACAAGCGAAATTCATGTATAAAGGTCATCTCTAATCGGAGGACACGGGGTTATTAATTAACCATCTTTGCAGTCTTCCTCGTATTTTAATGCTGAGTTTTACTGTATTTACTTCAAGGACCTGAGATTTTTTTAAACGCTTCAATATATAGGTTTCAAGGACCTGAGAGATTGTTATTTACAGATTTTATTGTATTTACTGCTTGGCCCTGAGAGTCTATTATTAAAAGGCTTCAATGTATTGGCTCCTATCTACTGGCCTCACTGTATTCAATTCAGCCACTTACTCTCTAACAATATGATGGATGTGAATATCAATGATATATTGGCCACGTTTGCTGCCTAACAAATATGACCACGTTTGTTACCTAATAAATATGACCACGTTTGTTTGTCTACTAAACGTGACCAGGTTTGTTACCTAATGAATATGACCACGTGTGTTACCTAATAAATATGACCATGTTTGTTGCCTAATAAATATGACCCGTGTGTTACCTAACAAATATGACCACTTTTGTTTGGATACTAAACATGACCACGTGTGTAACCTAATAAATATGACCACGTTTGTTGCCTAATAAATATGACCCCGTGTGTTACCTAATAAATATGACCACGTGTGCTACCTAATAAATATGACCACGTTTGTTTGGATACTAAACATGACCACGTGTGTAACCTAATAAATATGACCACGTTTGTTACCTAATAAATATGACCACGTGTGCTACCTATTAAATATGACCAAGTTTGTTTGGCTACTAAACGTGACCACGTGTGTTTCCTAATAAATATGACAACGTGTGTTATCTAATAAATATGACCACGTGTGTTACCTAATAAATATGACCACGTTTGTTACCTAATAAATATGACCAAGTTTGTTTGGCTACTAAACGTCATCATGTTTGTGTGATTACTAAATGTCCCCATGTTTGTTTGAACTACAAATGTAATATGCTTCTTCTTGTTGTGTAATTGACCTTCCCAAACATAAATTATCTCCCTTCTAATAAAACGGGGTTAACTTGTTGCGTAACTAAAATTTCCGGACAGAAATCAACACTTCCGTATTTTTGGCGCAGTTGACGGAACAAACTCCCTTTTAACGAAACGGATTTATCTTGTTGCGTAATATATCTTCCAGAACATAAATCCAACATTCAATGGATATTTTGTGATCTTGTTGCGTACAGGAATTTTCCGGACAAAAACCACTTCTATCTTAACCGGGTCTTATTGTTACATAACTGATCTCTACGGAAATAAATTATCCATTCTATCGAAACCAATATATTTATTTGAAAAATAAGATTGCTCATTATTCATTTGTGATGTTCTCTTCGTACACAGTCATTTTACTAGTGTCTTCTTTCGTTCTTCATGTCAAAAGCACTTCATTACACATTTCTTAAGGAAAACACTTTCAACTAGATATGTGATAAATGTGTATGAACGAGAACGCAGGATGGTTTGGGTTTATTGGGGGTGGTGCGTTTAAACTAAAGCAACACAACACAAGTAGTTTATTTAGTTCTAAACCAATTTTGAGTAACGTTCCTTGCGCAATGACACATAACGTCAATAACGTAGTCGACCCAGGCTGATCCGATATTTTGATTCGAACCCGTACTCTTGGGTGGCGTGTCTGGAACACTAAACTCTGAGCTACATCGCCAACTTGATATATACAAAAGACACAAGTTCAATATATATCAGCTGTCTTTGCCTTGATTATAACGTTGCAGCTTACCTTGGAAAGATAACTGGCTTCAATTTAACGACATTGTCTCTGTTACACACAAACACACACACACACACACACACACAGACGCACACACACGCACAATAGCAACAACAACAGCATCAACAACAGCAGGTTAATAGACCGCACCTCGTTCGGATTGAAAACAATGCTGACTGTGGCTAAGCGTGTAACTATAACAACAGAGTAAACAAACACTAAGGAACACGGCACCAGTCTATGTCCCACATGTGTCGCTACAACGTTATACTTACAAGTTCTTTTCAAAATGTTACAAATAGAAACGTAGTTATGACATTTTTGTCGGGCTTTTTGAAAACAGCTGCAAAGATCAATGATTGATGGTATAATTAAATTAAACCACAGAGTTCCATAGTCCGGTAAAAATACAGCCACAGAGTACCGTAGTCCGTATATGTATGCCTTCGATGTTTCTCGAAAACATGCATTAGAGACACAGGTTTTTTGTTGGTCTTAATTATAAATTGCTGAAAATGTGCATCGATACACTGACCTAAGATATCCATTTAGCTAATAACGGAGTCTCCTTTACATTCAAAGTTTGGCCTTGTGTTTCATTCTGATAATGAAGCGTACTGGATCTCAAAAGGATTTCGAAAATTATCTAAATTGCTCTCTTAGTGTGAGTCCATTCCTAAATGACCCAATCTAAAATAGTCTATTGTTAAAAGGAAGTTCAAGGGAATGCAAAACTATTCTTAAACTTGTTATACTGCAGTTAAGAAGGAATTTTCAATTAAACTTATATACCACCATTTCCCGTAACAACGACCATATGTGATTCTTTTCCTTTTAAAATACTGGTTTGGCTTAGATTTTACTGGTTACTTTTTAAGTTAAGATATATTAATATTTCTCATTTTTCGGTACCACGTTTCTCTTTTTAAATGGTGTGCAACTGTACGGAAGCTGTATGATAAATTTCTAACATTTGCATATACTATAATTGGTAGACACTACTCCTCTGTGATCCACAATTAGCGGAGAGTTAGCTGTTGTGATCCACGATGCTTTTAACACTGCTACGCTACTCCATCCGTAAAAAGGTAGTTGTATTTTCTGTCATCTGGGAACACTCCCTGCAACATTTGTCTTTGTTGTTCAATTCATTGTTGCTGGCTTTTGTTTGGATGCTTTGAATACGTAAAATTACTTTCGTTAATATGGCTATTCATTGACATTGTTTGATATGGCTTTTCGTTGACAAGTTTGAAATGGTTTTTGATTTACAGCTTTGATACGGTATATAAAAGGTATCATCCACACCACTCGTTCAAGAAGAAATTATTATATTTTCCACATATAATGGAATGTTGTTTCCACTACGATACATCAGGCATGATAGGGGGAAAAAAAATTTTTGCCTATATAAATTGTTTTGAAAACAGAACTTTTCATCAGCATCTTTCTTTGGTATTTCACAGAATTCGGGTAAATGAAATAATCTTTAATCAAGTTGCTGTGGACAACTGAATGAGTGTGAAACACAGCAAGTATTAACATCATAGAATCGATATGTTCAGAAGTATTTTCCAGTATTTATTAAAGTGGTGGGCAAAGATATTACTGTATATATCAATAGTGAGCAAGCGAGAATATAACCATGTTGTGCACAAACAATTAATTGACATCTGTGTCAAGATTTGCCAGGTATTTACGTCATTTTAAATGAATACCAAGTAAAAGATTTGACGTTTGCAAAATGAGTGCAATCAAATGACGTGTAAACTGCATTTATGTTGCTCAGACAAAATGCGCTCGCATTATATGACATCGAGGCGTCACGTGGTGTTATGCTAGTTGGAAAGTCTTAGCGATAGACGATTACGTTTGACATTCCTTTTAGACGCTCAATAATAGCGATAATATTCATGACGTAATAAATTGTACAGGATTCCAGGTTGCTTAAATCTGGATGTGTCCAAAATGATAAATCATTAAAATAACTATCGAGAAATTTCTCAGCAAAGATCCTTATCCATTTTAGGACATCCAAGGTACATTGAGAGGGTTGTACAGAGATTATTGCCGCTCCAAAAATGTCAAAAACCGAACATTATCTACAGAACCTAAATTAGATAAGCTAATTTACAGAACTTGATTCCCCGTTATATCTATCTACCAAAAGGCTTCCAAAACATTTAAAAACATCACCACGTCTTGTTACATAGAAACGACTTAACATTATTGGTGCGTACAGACGTGAAGAATTTTATTAGAGCATATTATTATAATTAAAAGTAAATGATTCCTTTTCAAGAACCTCCAGACTGGACAATTATGGATCGTATACAATTTTACAACGTAACAAACCTTAGCACTCACTCCAGGAGTCCAAAACGGAAGGTCAAAGGTCACCATTTAGTTACTACCTGTCATTGACTAATATTGCACACGTGATAGATATCGAAACATCATATTGATTTCATGATTGAATATGCTGGTCTGGCGAATCTAATCTTTTACTCCTTCCACTGAATTGAAAATTCATGAGATATATGATCGGCAACTGTTGTAAGACCAGGCGATTATCTTGTCCAGAATGCAAGAACAAAGTTTGATTGGCAACGGTTGCTAGGCCAATCATTATATTGTTTAAATGCTAAAGCGATGGTTGTTTGGCAAGGGTTGCTAGACCAAGCGAATATGCTGTCCGAACTACATCCGCATAAGTTTTATAAAAGTTCAAGAAAATGTACCGATACTTTCATTTTACATGTACTTTACATCCGAAGTTGTTATGCAGTTTATCAAAGTGTCACGAGAGAAGAATTGCAAGCTATGTATATCCCTTGTAAGCTGATCTCTACTTGTATACACTGACAATATCCAATGAGGGTAATATCCATGTCCGTCCTCACGTCATGTGCACATGTCACGTCCTGTCCGTTGAGAAATTGACAGACATTTAGGATTGAAATAAAACTGGTATGTAGCTCAAACATCAGTTTTGTCTAATTGTAAACATGACATTTTTGTATTGGTTTAACTAACTCTAGTTCATTCGTATTGATGAAATCTATTATCGACATTCCAAATCCAGATTAATATAATCAATTTCGCTTCAATAATAGACTAGCAATTTCCACTGAAGGGTCTGAAATTTGCGTCCAACGCGAGGCTTTGCCGAGAGTTTGACGTAAAGTTTTGATTCAGATGGTTAAATATTACTCTCCTATACTGAAGCTTAATAGCGAATACTTTTTCCAACATTTATGAACGTAAGGTAAGGTGAGAAGATTCATTTCCTTGATCTTTTACAATTTTTCATTCGTGGTATTTTGTATTCTCTTCACCATTTGCTATATCAGTGTCTTCTTTTGGATGTCGTTACATTCTATAGCGCCTTGTGTATCAAATACACGCCGATGAGAGGCGTATCTCTGGCACGTCCTTCAGCAAGGTTATGCTGTTCACATATGGTTTTTTAACTTCAGTTAATAACTTAATGTGAAAAGATAATTCCGTGCAACTACTGAATCTGTATATGTATACACTTGTATATTGTCAAAGCCGTATTGAATATTACTTATTTCACACTGTCAAAGCTGTACCTAATATTACTTTTGTCACACTGTCAAAGCTTTACTGAATATTACTTTTACCACACTGTCAAAGCTGTACCGAATGTTACTTTTGTCACATTGTCAAAACTGTACCGAATGTTAATTGTATCACACTGTCAAAGCTTTACTGAATATTACTTTTATCACACTGTCAAAGCTGTACTAAATATTACTTTATCGCACTGTCATTGCTGTACTGAATTTTATTTATTTCACACTGACAAAGCTCTACTGAATATTACTTATTTCACACTCTCAAAGCTGTATTGAAAAGTACGTATTCCACACTGACAAAGCAGCAGCGAATGTTAGTGATTACACGCTGACAATCTGTACTGAATATTACTTATTTTACACTAACAAAACTGTACTGAATATTGCTTATTTCATACTGACAAAGCTGTACCGAATATTACTCGTTTCACATTGACAAAACTGTACCGAGTATTATTAATTTCACACTGACAAAGCTGTACTGAATATCACTTATTTCACACTGACAAAGCTGTTCTGAATATTACTTATTTCAAACTGACAAAGTTGTGCTGAATAGTACTTATTACATACTGACAAAGCTGTACCGAATATTACTCACTTTACACTGACAAAAGCTGTTTATAGAATATTACTTATTACATACTGACAAGCTGTACAGAATATTACTTTTATCACACTGTCAATGCTTTACTGAATATTACGTTTACGACACTGTCAAAGCTGTGTCGAATGTTACTTTTGTCACATTGTCAAAGCTGTACCGAATGTTAATATTGTCACACTGTCAAAGCTGTACTGAATATTACTTTCATCACACTGTCAAAGCTGTACTGAATTTTACTTGTATCGCACTGTCAACGCTGTACTGAATGTTACTTATTTCACACTGACAAAGCTGTACCGAATATTACTTATTTCACTCTCAAAGAGGTATTGAAAAGTACGTATTCCACACTGACAAAGCTGTACTGATTATTACTTATTTCATACTAACAAAGCTGTACCGAATATTGCTCTTTTCACACGGACAAAGCTGTACCGAATATTACTTTTTTCACACTGACAAAGCTGTACTGAATATTACTTATTTCACACTGGCAAAGCTGTACTGAATATTACTGTTATCACACTGACAAAGCTGTACTGAATATTACTTATTTCACACTGACAAAGCTGTACTGAATATTACTTATTTCACACTGGCAAAGCTGTACTGAATATTACTGTTATCACACTGACAAAGCTGTACTGAATATTACTTATTTCACACTGACAAAGCTGTACTTAATATTACTTATTCCACACTGACAAAGCTGTACTGGGTATTACTTATTTCACATTCTTAAAGCTGTACTGAATATTATGTATTCCACACTCTCAAAGCTGTACTATATATTACTTATTTCACACTGACAAAGCTGTACTGATTTTCCATCCAGATCAGAACCAATGCTTCATTACTCACTGTGTACTCGGCCCAGAAACACACAGACAACTGCATCATATGTTCATATTCTAATGAATTCACAGTTACCATTAATACAAAGAATATCTAAACCTATCTCTTATATCACCACCAAACTGAAAAGAAGGAAAATATATAAATCTAAATAATAATAATAATAATAATAATAATAATAATAATAATAATAAGGAAGATATAGCGCTTAATCTTTAGAAGCTCTACGCGCTTTACAACATCTATAATGATATGACTACAAAAGAAAAAAAGCAATGAAATTAGAAAACATTAAAAATGCTGAAAATATATAAGGTAGGAAACATTATTAAGTCCTTAAGTTTCTTCCTGCTTTCGATACAGGTGAGTTTTAAGAGAACTCTTGAAAGGGATCACTGTGTCTTGTCATTGTGTCTAATTTCAATGGCAAATTCCACGTTGCTGGGCCCTTGTATACAAAAGAACGTTGTCCATATGGCTTCGTTTGCATAGTGGGAATAAGAAGTATGTGATTGTAAGATGAGGAGTGTAAGTATCTTGCTGGTGTTTACACATTGGTGAGGCCATATAGGTATGTTGAACTGGAGTCTGTCAGTAAAACGTAGCAAAGAGGACAAATTCGGTGTTTGATTCTGGATTGAATGAATAGCCAGTTTGAGTACAGAAAAGCGGGGAGGTGTGCTCTGATTGTGGTACTAAAAGATGATCCGAGCAGCTGTGTTGTGAACTTTTTAAAGTTTCTGGAGTAGATATTGAGACGAATCAGATAGAATTGAGTTACAATAATCCAGTCTTGAAAGTAATAATTAACACACAAATGTGTTATTGGCATCAAATGAAAGATATTTACGAATGGAGCTGATGCGTCTCAGCTCAAGATACGCAGCCTTGCACATGTTCATGACATTTTGGTGCAATGTGAGAGTACTATGCAGAACGCCACCTAGGTGTCATACTGAGTGTGTGAATTTCATGTTTGTGTTGCTGATATTTATTGTTTGAGGTACAGGATGTGAATGAGAAAGTCTTTGTGTCGTGATCAGAATGGCTTCAGTTTTCTCATCATTCATCTGCAGCTTGTTCCGTGTTATCCATGCTTTTACATCACAAATGCGCCTCGCTACTCCTTGGATGGTAGCATCAACTTCAGTTGAGTGGCTAGACTTGTATTTTTGTGTCATCAGCGTACAATTAGTGAGACATTGGGTGATGATCCCTGACACTTGAGAGCGGCTGAGTGTATAGAATGAAGAAAAACAGATCCAAGAACAGACCCATGTGGAACACCACAACATAGATCAACTGGGCTGGAGTGTATTCCATTTGCAGATACAATTTGTGTCATGTTGACTAAGACTTGAACCTCAGTAAAGCTGTATTGTGAATGCCAAATACATGTTGGAGACGGTTAAATAATATACCATGGTATATTGTGTCAAATGCTGCAGACAAATCAAGGAGGGTGAAGACTGTAATCTTTCCTCTATCCAAAGCAGAGAGAATGTCATTAAATATTTTCAAAAGAGTAGTTTCAGTACTGTGGCAAGGACGATATGCAGACTGTACATTGCTAAAAGACTGGTTCAATTCAGATGAGATACAAGCTGGGTCAGAAAAAAATTCTAAGGTTTTTTTTATACGAACGGGAGATTAGAATCTAGGCGGTAGTTCTTGAAATTGTTATGGTCAAGTGTTGCTTTCTTCAGCAGAGGCTTTACGATGGCAGTTTTGAAAAATGATGGGAATTCCCCGAATGAGAGAGGTATCAAAAACATCAGTTAGTGAAGGCAGTATCGGACTAAGTATATATATATATATATATATATATATATATATATATATATATATATATATATATATATATATATATATATATATATATATATATATATATATATATATATAACTACATATATTTGTTTTAAGTTTAAGCCGTATATTAAGTCACGCAATTTTCTCCACTTCGGCATTTTAACATCGACTCTATTGACAGCTTTAATTCTTGACACATGACATATATATTGGATTGAAAGCTAGACTACGTCTTGGACAGAACGATAAATCATTTCAAGGTCATAATGAAAGTTCAAGACGTATAACTATACCTGCCAACGGTTGTATTTTATGGCTAGCAAACTTTGTGCCCCTCTCATACGGGACAACATTACCAAAATAGCACACTCTGTGTGTGTGTGCGTGTGTGCGTGTGTGATTAGTCATATTGCTAAGATGGCTGCCGTGTGACAGTTTATAGTGATGTTTAGTACTGGGGCATCTTGCCGCAGACATGTAGCTTGATGTCCCACCCAGTCACATTATCCTGACACCAGG
Organism: Unio pictorum; assembly: GCA_030141615.1. Taxonomy (NCBI): domain Eukaryota; kingdom Metazoa; phylum Mollusca; class Bivalvia; order Unionida; family Unionidae; genus Unio; species Unio pictorum. The sequence continues at coordinate 6,367,689 of JARLTB010000214.1, forward strand.
CCGACAAGTCCTAACTCTAACTTCGTAAGGCTGAGCGCTAAACAAGGCAGATGTTAGTACGATTATTATAAGTCTTTGGTATGACTCAGCCGAGGATAGAACCCACGACATCCCGCATCCAAGGCGGACGCTCTAACTACTAGGCCAGCAAAGCGGTGATAACACTGTTGGACTCGCGGCACTAATTCAGTTCCCATTGTAAACCTATGCACACACCATAATATTAAAACCTCAACAACTAAAAAATATGAATGCTCATGATCAAACCTATATCAGTATAGGAAACAAAGCTGGATGACGGCTAGGGTAACGAACAAATAGCAAGCACGTAGTAGCACATCTTTGTGTCCTACATCAACGAGGGTTTTTATCGGACATGAAGAAACGTATTATGAAGATATATACATATATTACTTATTATAGATATATACATATATAATAAGTTACCTAGTGTCATACTGCGTAAGGTGAAAATTATATTGTTTTTATTAGAGATTATACAACGAGGAAAAAGACGAGACAAAGATTCGAATGTGATACAGTATAAATAGTGATTATAAAGACCAGGTAAATATTCGGATATGATACAGTATAAATAGTGATTATAAAGACCAGGTAAATATTCGGATATGATACAGTATAAATAGTGATTATAAAGACCAGGTAAATATTCGGATATGATACAGTATAAATAGTGATTATAAAGACCAGGTAAATATTCGGATATGATACAGTATAAATAGTGATTATAAAGACCAGGTAAATATTCGGATATGATACAGTATAAATAGTGATTATAAAGACCAGGTAAATATTCGGATATGATACAGTATAATGATTTCAAAGACCAGATAACCATTTGTATGTGATACTGTATAAATAATGATTACAAAGACCAGGTAAACATTCGGATGTGATACAGTATAATGATTTCAAAGACCAGATAACCATTTGTATGTGATACTGTATAAATAATAATTACAAAGACCAGGTAAACATTCGGATGTGATACAGTATATGTATACGATGGCAAAGATCTGACAATTATTTTGATTATCTTTCTAATTAATTAATAATATCGGTTATATTCCTGTGACATCATTGAAATCATGAATTGCAACAATTGAGTAATAAAACACAAAATGCTTTTTTAGACACTTAGTCACACTGACAATCTTTCTAAAAAACAAATGCATGACCCACTATCCCATACCACATGCCCCACTATCCCATGCCCCACTATCCCATGCCCAACTATGCCATGCCCCACTATCCCATGCCCCATGCCCCACTATCCCATGCCCCACGCCCAACTATCCCATGCCTTCTATCCCATGCCCAACTATCCCATGCCCCACTATCCCATGCTCCATGCCCCAATATCCCATGCCCCACTATTTCATGCCCCATGCCCAACTATCCCATGTCCCACTATTCCATGATAGTATAGTCATTCCATTAATATTACTTTATATATTGTATCAGACGCGTGGATGTCATCATGTATTGCAATGTTAAGGGTAGTGTCCGTGTAATCCAAATGTTCTTTAAGGTGATCTCATTACAATACACCATTTTACAGGAATATTGATAAACTCTGTGCTATTAGACATGGCACTTGAGTCCTAAATTTGTGGTAATTACGTTCCAAAATATGTGCCACATCTTAAGTAATTTATTTTAATTGTATTCATCGAGACTAGTAATCAATGAACTCATTACATAAATGTCTTATTAAATGATCAGTCATGTACCTTCACCTACATACTGTAGTTACAAGCCAATTCTTGTCTCAATTACCATAAGTGATTGATTTACTGTTTTCATCCTATACTTTAATTGCTGATGGCCTAGAGATTGAATTTCTTCCAACAAAGCACAATTTGAACTTGAGAACGTTAATGTTTTCAAATATGAAATCCTGTCCCACTTGTAGACAATTTTATCGGCTTTTTCGGACTGTTTCTCGATGTTATCTGTGGGTCAATGCCTGTGCGCATAAAGATTGAAGGTTAAATACAAGTCAATCAATACTAGGATCTTTTATGTCATATTTAGGGATCACACAACCAATATATATATATATATATATATATATATATATATATATATATATATATATATATATATATATATATATATATATATATATATATATATATATATATATATATTACCCACATCAATGTGTTCATGTCGATATTATTTGGTTCTTTCTTAATATGCGTTATTCACTTTAATAGCAACCCAGTTATAGCTTTAGCCAACAGCGTGCGTGGTGGGACATTGGCCCAATTAGTACTACAGACAAATCGTGTATGGTGAGAAATTTACCCAATTAGTTATACAGACAACATCGTGTATGGTGAGAAAATGGCCAAGTTATCTCTATAATAGGTACGAAATTATTGGCAGATGCATTTTAAATTATTGGCAGATACATTTTAAATTATTGGCAGATACATTTTAAATTATTAGCAGATACATTCTGTTAAACCTTATGTTTACTTTATCCCCGAACATGCCGGTCTGACAAAGCTGATAACCTTATTCTTCCGTACTCGTTTATTTAGGTAAAGTTAAACACACACACACACACACACACACACACACACACTTTGTGATGCAACTGAGCATTCAACAGCTGAACATAACGCAACAGTGAATGCAATTGTGAAGGTTACAGCCATGCCTGGTAGATACTTCTTGCTTACCTCTGTATAATAGAGGTGGGGTTGATTGGCTTAATAGAGGAGGGGAACTCTTCTAGACAAATGGTACTACTGGTATCCAATTGTAATAGGCCGGCAGAATAAATGTAATGCAAATTAACAGATATAACTAGCCCAGGTCATGTATCGGATGCGGCAGGAACCTGAATTACAAATTTAGTTTTGCAGTGATGCAAGGGGCTTCACAGACCGAATAAATGAATGGCAACACAAGTTAGATCTTGATTACTGAACTACACAGTAAACATATCGCAAACCATGCAAACATCAACTCATTAAAAGAAATTCAAATTATTTGTAATACGATATGGTAAGTCGATATAACTGGTATGTGGAAAAAATAACCGCAACGTTAGTATACGGTAAAACTGATCTCAAAATTGTTATGCGTTTCAAATACGCCAAAGTCAATATTCGGTAAGGATCGTTATTCGGTAAAGAAAAGAAAAACAAAATCGGTTTACGTTAAAATACTCTTCAATTAGTAATACGTTAAAATACTCCAAAATTAGTATAAGGTGAAAAATACCCAAGAATAGGTATGCAGTAAACACACACACACACACACACACACACATTGGTATGCGGTAAAAATAGACCGCAAAGTCAGTAACTAAACGCAAACAGATATATCGTCAGGCAAAGAAGCTGGAGGTTGTGGGTTCGATCCCCGGCCGAGTCATATCAAAGACTTACAAAAATGGTACTAACAGCTGCCTCGCTTGACGCTCAGCATTAAGAGGTTATTGTTAGGACTGGTCGGCTTGGTGTCAGCATAATGTGACTGGGTGGGACATAATGCTTCATGTCTGTGGCATGATATCCCGGTGCTAGATATCACTATAAACTGCCCACAACAGATATCGTAGCCATATGACTGAAAAATTGTTAAAGCTACGTTAAAAATCCTGATCAAACAAAAAAATAATTCATGCCGTTTGACTTCCCCTACCATTTCGAAGAAAATGTACAATATATGCTGTTGTTCTTTTCGATTAAGTACTAATATCATGTACAATCCACAAGCAAATTTTTATTTTATTTTATTGGAACTACATTAAAGATGTTATGTTTAACCTTCCGAGGCAAAGAGATTACGTATTTGTTATTAAAACGATTCTGAATAATTGTAACTTTGTATATCTTTTAATATCAATCAAGAAAAAAGAAAACAAACCTCGCTATAAGGTTAAATACAGCATATAACTGCAATTGAGCAACGTGACACTTCAAAACATGATAGTACTCTGTCAAAAACGTTATTTATTATCCTTAACAGACAATGACACGTGGAGATTCCTCCCTTCCTACGCCATAAGAATGAATAACCGGGCCAAAGATCGTCCAAAACCTGAGTGCCATTTATATGTCATACTTGTATAGACTTCCTATGTTCGCGTATCTCCGGGTGTTCATAACTAGCAATTTGTACAGCACTAAATACCCTTTCTAGGTGATAATTATTATTTATCAGAACTTCTATTTATCTTCGTATGATTTACAATGTGGTTGGATGGATTCAAATTATATACATCCCGTCAATCCGTATTTTTATATATTCAAAGGTGAGCTGTTGTATGTGCCCGTTATGTTTTAATCGGTAAAAATATAATGCAAAAAAGATTAATTTTTTTAAATACAAAAGCAAAAAGATTATTGACTATCTCCTAACCTAATCTCACTTCTCGGTACATTCTCTTTAAAAAAAAAAACAACAACAAAAAACAATGAAGGTGTAACATTTACAGTTGCATTATGGGATATTTAAAATGTGTTACGTAGCGAGACTGCATCAAGTCGATTAAAGCAGAATAATGTAAAAGAATCGATTAAAACCCTATTCGTATCTACAGCGATTGGAAGTTAGCAGGCCCGGCTATAAGGCAAGGCAAAGAAGGCAACCGTCTTGGACCGAAAGCTTGTGTTTTATTTGGGTCCCGGCACTCATCGCTTGCTGCCTTGAGCCCCGCACATCCTATTTCCGGGCCTGGAAGTTAGAGTACAGATCTGAGCCCCGCACATCCTATTTTCGGGCCTGGAAGTTAGAGTACAGATTTGAACCACGCACATCCTATTTCCGGGCCTGGAAGTTAGAGTACAGATTTGAGCCCCGCACATCCTATTTCTAGGCCTGGAAGTTAGAGTACAGATTAGCAACACTCCCATCCCCTCGCTATTTATACTCAGCAGTGCAAGTGTTCTTTGACGTTTGCAAGGTTGGCAACACCAATTATTGATTGTAGGCATTAAGAAAATGAAATCAAAGTACTTAACAAAACGATATACCCATGTAGATGAAAATGAAGATATACCCATGTAGATGAAAATGAAGATATACCAAAGTAGATGAAAATGAAAATATACCCATGTATATGAAAATGAAGATATACCCATGTAGATGAAAATGAAGATATACCCATGTAGATGAAAATGAAGATATACCAAAGTAGATGAAAATGTCTTATTACCGTAAACAACTGTAAAGAAAACAGCAACTTTGCAAAAAAAGTAAATACATGGAGTGGGCTGGGTCTATGCATTTAGCAATCAGGAACTAAGAAATATTGTCTGATTTGCTGTCCATTAGAAAAATACCAAAGTATGTCATCGTTGAATCATATGAAATTAGTATGTGAAATAGCAATACCAAAATATGTTCTCGGTAATTCATATGAAATGAGTATGCGAAATAGGAATACCAAATATGTCCTTATATGATTCGCGTGAAAGGAGTATGTGAAATAGCAATACCAAAATATGTTCTCGGTAATTCATATGAAATGAGTATGTGAAAAAGAAATACCAAAATATGTTCTCAGTGATTCATATGAAATGAGTATGTGAAAAAGACATACCAAAATATGTTCTCGGTGATTCATATGAAATGAGTATGTGACACCATTAGATTAAGAAGAGAATGTTAGAAATTTAAAATCCAATATAATTTGGCGAGATATAAAGTCAAGATCATTTTTTTCAATTAAAAAAAAAGTAAATTTGTATTTTTTTTTAAGAAATAGTTAACAAGAATGTGTACTGACGTGAAGTTGTTCAGCAGCGAAACAGTGTAAGAGATTTGCACATTGCAAACAAAACCTTGCGCCATCAACTAAGATTTTGTGTCTTCAGGTCCAGTACAAGAATGGTTTGAGCATCCCAAGCCCCAATCAGCCACCCCACTGGTCATCGCTTATTATAAACTGTTCATTAGTATTATTAATAAATACACGTTTGACTTGCTAATTTTAATTTCTTAAATAGTCTACATATTTAATGATAATAAATTAATAACCTCACAGTATATTTGACGTCACACACACACACACACACACACACACACTAAATATAGGCGCCCTGGACAGACGCCTAGTTCGCCTATTGGATTGGTTTCAACGGACCCTCGTAAGTTCAACCGATTAGTAATGAATTGGACTGTAACTTCATGGACATAAAAATACGCCGTCACAATCGCAACATCGAACATCCATTTCCGTCAATTCCAGAAATAGCATTGGATGTTGTAAGAATGAACATTACATTGGAAGACTTGGGTGATTCATCTCTGACGAAGTACAGGCTTAGGTGATTCATCTCTGACGGAGTACAGACTTAGGTGATTCATCTCTGACGGAATACAGACTTGGGTGATTCATCTCTGACGGAATACAGACATGGGTGATTCATCTCTGACGGAGTAAACTATATACAGTGTGACAGAAAATACCGACAATCTTTCATTCATGATTGTATCTCATCTCGCCGATGTACTGTGCCATATGAACAAAAGTAGTTCCGAATATAGTTTTCATTGACGACAAATTGCATCAGCTTATTTCTTTTCCCACTTGATGGAACAAGCTGAGAATGTTTCAATTGACGTTGTTACTGGCCCTCAAACCATAGGGAGAACAAAGCTCATGCATTATCGAATTTTGATTGGATATTGCTGTTCACAGTTCACTGTATGCAATCTGCTTATTTGGTGGTTGGGGTTTGTCTTTATATTGTTATTTTCCATATAATATTTAATATAATATTGATGCTCAAACGATTGACGTTAAACATGAACGATATTTGAGAGAGACAGAAACAGAGACAGAGATGTGTGGCAATGATCATTATTTATTGCGTTTAGCCACAGTTAAATGAACTTCTTGAGGTCGACATTAAATGAGATTATTTCTTCTATGCCCATATCTTGTCAAGAGCTGGCATACTTGTGGCAGATCTTTATCCTGTGCACATAAACAAGATAGTCCACAAAATGATATTAAAGCGCAAGAAACCATTGGTCTAAGGTACCATTGTATTTGGCATTAATCTTAACAAGCAATTCTTCCATATACTCTTTGGTCTTTGGTCCTAATTTGTAACCGACAGGTTTATACATTAGAAATCTGTGCTAAAACATCATGTCGATCTCCAAGGATACGTTTTAAATGATTTTTACAAAGGTGTTTGTCTCAGAAAGTTTTGACAGACAAAATCGTTATGTCTCAAAAGATGACTCAAGAAGACAAGCCTGTTATGTCACGGTATTTATGTCACGGTATTTAATTGTTATGTCACGGTATATGTCACGGTATTTAATTGTTCGCTACCTAGAGATTAATAGTCGTATGATGTCATGGCCAGTAAGAATTTATTTTAATTAATAATGTGCTACCTTTCACAGGTGTTTAATTCATTGGGTTTCAGCCGAATTTAAGAGTGCATAGTCTAAAATAAGTGTTTATATTTGACGACAAATTCAAATTAAAATGATATACTATTGTAGCATCAATTATATTTTCTAATATTTCTTTCCGTTTCATATATATATATATATATATATATATATATATATATATATATATATATATATATATATATATAAACCTCAAGACTTGTTCATTTTGTTAATAGTTAATTTACGGTAATTTATCTACACGTTAATTCCACGTTCACGACAGGGTCGCTGGTAATTAAAGTAACTCTGATAACAAATCTACTTTCGAACTTGAAGTATATTTAATTATTTTCATAGTTGCTTAAATGGCTGCACCTGGTTCCTTGTCATATGTCATACTTCTGTACTTAATAATGATATATGTTGTACCAGTCCAATTTATCAGCTGACAATATTTACACATTCTGATTGGCTGCCAGTGATTGATATGCTATGTGGTTCGATTGGAAAGCATTTATATTAGAGTATTGGAATGTTTGAATCAAGCATTTATGTGCTTCTATATTTTTCTCCTAATATTTATTGAATTAGTTTCTTAAAGTAGTCAATATTTTCAATACGGAAACTCCGCGTTTTCCCTCTTTCCAATGGCGTTACTATCTCTATTTCGATACGATAAATACAATCGTGTGCTAATCAGTAATGTCCATGATCGGGCGAACTAAACATATTCAGTGGACAGTAGTACATGAAAGACTATATTTACCCGGGTAGTCGGAACAGGCCATATAGTAAATATGCAGTCAGAGCATGTTATATAGTGTACAGGCAATGAGAACATGTTATATAGTGTCCAGACAGTGAGAACATGTTATATAGTATCCATGCAGTGAGAACATGTTATATAGTGTACAGGCAATGAGAACACGTTATATAGTATCCAGACAGTGAGAACATGTTATATAGTATCCATGCAGTGAGAACATGTTATATAGTGTCCAGGCAGTGAGAACATGTTATATAGTATTCATTATATAGTATCCAGGCAGTGAGAACATGTTATATAGTATCCAGGCAGTGAGAACATGTTATATAGTATCCAGGCAGTGAGAACATGTTATATAGTGTCAAGGCAGTGAGAACATGTTATATAGTATCCAGGCAGTGAATACATGTTATATAGTATCCAGGCAGTGAGAACATGTTATACAGTATCCAGGCAGTGAGAACATGTTATATAGTATCCAGGCAGTGAGAACATGCTATATAGTATCCAGGCAGTGAGAACATGTTATATAGTATCCGGGCAGTGAGAACATGTCATATAATATCCATGCAGTGAGAACATGTTATATAATATCCATTATATAGTATCCATGCAGTGAGAACATGTTATATAGTATCCAGGCAGTGATTACATGTTATATAGTATCCAGGCAGTGAGAACATGTTATATAGTATCCAGGCAGTGAGAACATGTTATATAGTGTCCAGACGGTGAGAGAACAGCTCCGGTTGCCTTGTAGTTAGAACGTCCGCCGCGGAAGCGGAAGGTTGTGGGTTCGATCCCCGGCCGAGTCATACCAAAGACTTACAAAAATGGTACTAACAGCTGCCTCGATTCACGCTCAGCATTAAGAGGTTAGTGTTATGGCTGGCCAGCCTGGTGTCAGTGAGAACATGCAATACAGTGCCCAGGCAATGTAAGTTTAGCAATACAGTGCCTAGGCAGTGAGAACAGGCAATACAGTGCCCAGGCAATGTAAGTTTAGCAATACAGTGCCTAGGCAGTGGGAACATGCAATACAGTGTGCAGGTAGAGCGAACAGACAATACAGTGTTCAGGCAGTGTAAGTTTAGTAATACAATGCCCATGCAGTGTATGGTTAGCAAAACAGTGCCCAGACAGTTGGAACATCTAGATAAACCTCCAGCCAAGGGAGCTGGCTGTATATTGCCCTATCAGTGCCTTGCCCCTTTATACATCAGACGTGATGTAGTATCCCTTCAGTGCCTTGCCCATTTATACATCAGACGTGATGTAGTATCCCTTCAGTGCCTTGCCCCTTTATACATCAGACGTGATGTAGTATCCCTTCAGTGCCTTGCCCATTTATACATCAGACGTGATGTAGTATCCCTTCAGTGCCTTGCCCATTTATACATCAGACGTGATGCAGTATCCCTTCAGTGCCTTACCCATCTATACATCAGACGTGATGTAGTATCCCTTCAGTGCCTTACCCATCTATACATCAGACGTGATGTAGTATCCCTTCAGTGCATTGCCCATTTATACATCAGACGTGATGCAGTATCCCTTCAGTGCCTTACCCATCTATACATCAGACGTGATGTAGTATCCCTTCAGTGCATTGCCCATTTATACATCAGACGTGATGCAGTATCCCTTCAGTGCCTTGCCCATTTATACATCAGACGTGATGTAGTATCCCTTCAGTGCCTTGCCCATTTATACATCGAAAAGTATATAGTGTCCGTTCAGTGGGAGTAAGGCGAATTGCCCATTTATGCATTAAAAGTTATGTAGTGCCCCGACATTGGTAATAACGTGTCGTTCCCATTTACGTATCATTCGATATGTATTACCCATACGTGGAAGTAACATGTCTTGCCCATTTATATATTAAATGAATGCAGTGCCCAGGCCGTTAGAGTAACATGTCTTGCCCATTTATATATTAAATGTATGCAATGCCCAGGCCGTTAGAGTAACATGTCTTGCCCATTTATATATAAAAGACAAGAAGTTCGTAAAAAAATGTGCTATAAAATTGGCAGGTTTATACAAGGCCTGACTGTTGTGCATCATAAGAACTCAAAGGTATCGAGATGACAGTATATATAAACTCAAAGGTTATCGGCACTGCAGCCTAAATAACGTAGCTGTCTGAGAGGAGTCAAATGTTTAAAGCAGTACTTACTTCCTGTGTCTACTTGAAACATTACCAAGTAAAAGAAGTCCCTGTAGTGGGAATGCATGTTTCCTAATCTTTTACACAGTTTAAGTATAGGTTCATTGACTTAATTTGGAGTTCTTCAGTACTCACTAAAGTTTAAGACTGCCTTCATTTGCTTCCAATAAAAACTGCAAATAGTCAAAATGTATGTATTTAATGTTATGTCTCACCACAAAAACAGATGTCGTAAGGGAAAAGCAGAATGACTTTTCGTTAACTATAAAAGATTCAAGAACTTAGCCCCAGGACGCCAGAGCTCTTGGTGCGCAAAATCTCCTTGGTGCCTTTATAATTAATACGCCACACCATAATATCAGAGAGCCTGATTTGTAGTGGATTTATTAAGTGGGCAAAACTAGTATTAAACAAAAAGAGATCCCGAAATATAGAACATAGTAGTAGTCCATCTGTGGAAGTAAACTTTATAGTGAGAAAATCGATCTACCACCGGTTTATCAAATTATTCGACCCAAATGTATAATTACACAGCCGTATGGGGTATATTGTAATGTTAGGTGCGACACGTTAACTTTAGATATATCATATTTCCGTTAAAGTCAAATGATGTTTGCCCTTGAATTATGCACTGTAATGTTTACTTATTTATAATCCCCGGACGACTAATGTAAAGTCAAACAGGATTGCATGTTTCATAAACAACTTTGAGTTGTTTTATTCAATCTAGACTTCTTTGCAGGTGGTCATTTTTATATAGATGCAATGTTCAACGCAAAATGGCCTTCACAAGTCCAAATTTTACATTACTAATTCTTTTTTAATTACATGTAACAGTCACTAAATCCTAAAATGGGCCCGTGTTAGTGATGTAATGAAACGATGAAACGTCGTCCAAACACACACACACACACACACACACACACACACATATATATATATATATATATATATATATATATATATATATATATATATATATATATATATATATATATATATATATATATACCTCTGCTATTATTTGACGATATGTCAGTACAGTCATGACGAACTGGTATTGAATTTAAATTACATCAGTACAGTCATGAAGGTCTGGTATTGAATTTAAATTACATCAGTAGTCATGAAGGTCTGGTGTTGAATTTGTTTATAATAATCATACGTTGCCATTCTGATTTTACCAGATAGAAAAACAGATAAATAGATAGAATGACGGGTGAGATGTCATACTGACAGATAAGATAAATAGATAGATCGATGGACAGATATATATGTAAGTCATGCATACATAAGGAAAGACAGATAAATATGAACGAAAGACCGACAGATAGATAGATAGATAGATAGATAGATAGATAGATAGATAGATAGATAGATAGATAGATAGATAGATAGATAGATAACGTCATTAATTATGTCATACATGTTTGTGATTTTTTTTTTAGTCGGTGTGGTACTCTGTTACAGTACATTATATTCTCAGTGTTAAAATGAAGTAATTAACAAAACTAATTATAACAGGTAACTGCACTAACAGGTAACAAAACTAATTATAACAGGTAACTGCACACACCTAGTTAGATCTGTCACTCTATCGACATATTGTATAGCCTTGTGAAAGGTGGCCTTCATTGTTAGTTTTCTTTCGTAAACTATTGTCTTGTCATTTCCTTCAAGTTGAATTAGAACCACGGTAAAACTATGCCCCGTATATATTCGTTAAAAAAGAGGCTAACCAAATTGCGGCAGGACCAATTACCTGTATGTAGTATTACTTTATGCATCGACCGATATTGGTGATTATATTTGATGCTCTTAATCAAGATGAATCTAATGAGTTGATACTATGCGAAGGTATACGTTGGCCAACAGATGACGAAAACAGTTGCATACATATGGTAACTGTTACGATAATCGTTTTTTTTTTTTAAGTATTTGTAATAATGCAAAAAAGGAATGAAAATGATCTTCTGACAATATGAAACGAAACATACGTCTACCTAACTGTTCCAGAACAATTAGGTCACATTGACTTATATAAATTAATGTTCGATGCATATGCCTGTGTGTTATGCAGTAATGATGAATAAATTGATGATGTCATAAAATACTATATTCTTTAAAGTGGAACCAAGAACAACCGTTCGTACATGAATATGGAAACATATACGAATGCATATACGGTAAAGCAACTGTGCCCCAAAGTTGAGTTGTATATTCTGATTTTAAAACAGAGTTGTGTCTAGTCTTAATATATACTTTTGCTTATTCAGATCAAGGTGTCTGTGGTGGTATTCTGTGATTTGTTTAAGACTGCAACATACTGGTAGTATATCCAGAAACATAATAAAAACAAATACACATAAAGCAAATGGAAAACTGTATATAATATGGAGTGACAAAGCAAATGGAAAACTGTATATAATATGGAGAGACAAAAGGCAAATGGAAATCTTCACTTGCGAGCTTTTGAGAATAAGAATGAGGAATTGAAATTGATGATGGATCAAGGTAATTTATATACTATTAGTTAATTACCTATATATTCCCACTAAATCTGCATACTGACTACCTCTGTAATTGCGCTCATCGATAGATTGATTTACTATATATCTTCACTACCTCTCTCTCTCTCTCTCTCTCTCTCTCTCTCTCTCTCTCTCTATATATATATATATATATATATATATATATATATATATATATATATATATATATATATATATATATATATATATCTTCACTCATCGATATATTCCCAATGTATCTTCACTTCTACATCGATATCGGGATAAGATATATACTCTGTTGTAACAAACCTTTCAATTTGACATGCTTACTGATTAGTGAAAGTTCCAATATTCCGTCATTAAAATCTAAATGACACTCGGTCGCCATAAATAACGCATTGATTCTCTCTCTCTCTCTCTCTCTCTCTCTCTCTCTCTCTCTCTCTCTCTCTCTCTCTCTCTCTCTCTCTCTCTCTCTCTCAATAAATCAATATACAATCAGTCATACACAAACCTGTATGACATCGGAATTCCCAGACCAAATATTGGAGAGTTCATGGAGTGCAAATGTTCATTTACTCGTGTACACCATTGACCACTGACAACTGATCACTATTTTGTCTTTGAAATACAATATAAAGGACTACAATTTCAAAATAGAAAGAAGAAAAATTCTTAAGCAAATTGATAAAATCAATAAGACGAGTGTGAGATAAAATCAATAAGACGAGTGTGAGATAAAATCAATAAGACGAGTGTGAGATAAAATCAATAAGACGAGTGTGAGACATTATTGTTGTGCCGTTTTATAGAATCAAATAGATATGCACCAGACAATCACTATATAGGCCTAATGTCGTAGTCTTGAAATCAATAGACATACAACAGATTGTTATACGCAGTAATGTGTAGTATTGAAATCAATAGACATACACGAGACAATCATATCCATTAATGTATAGTCTTGAAAGCAATATACACGAGACCGTCATATGCAGTAATGTGTAGTATTGAAATCAATAGACATACACGAGACAGTCATATGCAGCAATGTTGTAGTCTTGAAATCAATAGACATAAATGAGACAGTCATACGCAATAATGTTTAGTCCTGAAATCAATAGACATACACGAGACCATCATACGCAGTAATGTGTAGTCCTGAAATCAATAGACAGTCATATGCAGTAATGTGTAGTCTTGAAATCAAATGATATAAACGAGACAGTCATATACAGTAATGCCGTAGTCTTGAAATCAATAGACATACACGAGACAGTCATATGCAGTAATGTATAGTCTTGAAATCAATAGACATACACGAGACAGTCATATACAGTAATCATACACGAGAACGTCATATACAGTAATGCCGTAGTCTTGAAATCAATAGACATACACGAGAACGTCATATGCAGTAATGTGTATTCTTGAAATCAAATGACATACATGAGATAGTCATACGCAGTAATGCGTTGTCTTGAAATCAATATACACGAGACAGTCACTGCGTGTAAGACATGCAGTAATACCGTAGTGATCAAATCAATAGTCGTACATAAGACATGCAGTATACCGTTTCGCAGAGAAAATCTCCAATTTGTTGTAACATCACTGAATGCAGATACTTTATGTTTTTAATGGCAATTGTAAAATCCATGTTTGTAGGCGTACCTTTAAATGCATAATACTTTCTTCTCTCAAAGGGTAGTCGGAATTTCCGTATTAAACATTCCGATGACATATTCTAGCCCTTAAATTTATTTCGATTGTAGTTTGTACTGTTGGGATTTTTCACTTATGAAGTAACAGTTCAATGAGAACATCATTGCTTGCTAAATGCATTTGACTTTAACGAGGTGGGGTGTGTGTGAAAAGGTACGTTTATAACTTGATGGATGGATGACACTTGTACCAGCCATACGGTTGATATATATATATATATATATATATATATATATATATATATATATATATATATATATATATATATATATATATATATATATATATATATATATAGAGAGAGAGAGAGAGAGAGAGAGAGAGAGAGAGAGAGAGATATATATATATATATATATATATATATATATATATATATAGAGAGAGAGAGAGAGAGAGAGAGAGAGAGAGAGAAGAAGAAGAAGAAGAAATAAAGAAAAAGAAAATCCATTCGCTGTTAAGTTATTGAGTTTGATCAACGTTAATCATGAATTGGAACTTAATAAAATATTGAAAGATATGCCAAGTTAATAAACAGTCTTGTTAAATTCTATCAAGAAATATAAATTATATTAGAATGCGTACAGTAATTCACTTAGTCAACATTACGGCAGTATTTATCTAGCACCCTGGAATGCAACCTAATCATTTACATCAATTACCCGTTGTCATTCAAAAATCTTGAATATCACAAGCCTTCACGCGATAAATCCTGGTGTTGACGCTAGGAAAATGACCCGATGATTATCAGTTTATTTGAAGTCATTTTAAATTGAGTTTACTGTGTTCATTGCGCGTCTTTCTGATGTCTAGACAAATAATTTGACTTAGTATTTACAAGAGAGACGGACTAATCAGCATCAATTAAAGCGACTATGCTATACAGTATGTACAGTTAATGAATAAATGAATTGCACGTCTAGCTCCTAGTCCCATTATCGCACGCCCCAAAAACCCGCCCAGGCCAGCTTAAAGCTGCTGGTTCATTCAGTGTATCATTGGGGAAAGATAGCTATCAAAGGTACAACCAAATATATATTAAGACAATATATGTATGTGCCTAGTGGTTCGAATATTCTATTAAGACAATATATGTATGTGCCTAGTGGTTCGAATATTCTATTAAGACAATATATGTATGTGCCTAGTGGTTAGAATATTCTATTAAGACAATATATGTATGTGCCTAGTGGTTAGAATATTCTATTAAGACAATATATGTATGTGCCAAGTGGTTAGAATATTCTATTAAGACAATATATGTATGTGCCAAGTGGTTAGAATATTCTATTAAGACAATATATGTATGTGCCAAGTGGTTTGAACATTCAATTAAGGTTATATCAGTCTCATTTATTATCAGTATTATGTTTTCAGATTTTAATAAAATTGAATACTCTATCTTATTCTTTACGAAATTTATTATATTATCTTTTTGACATTTCATTCCAAGTAACTCATTCAGTTCCATAGGATACGCAAATGTCACAAAAAACCGATGTTTGGATTTATTGAGCACTTTTGTTTTGCAAAGGCACTTATTTGTTATTGCCTCTGTTCAATCGACCATATAATATGTTGATATGCTTTAAATTGCAATTGATCGTCCAATTAAATTAATAAATACAACTAACCAGAGAGTGTCAGCTTACAAGTTCTTGTTCTTTTGCGCTAAAAATAATTATATATATATATATATATATATATATATATATATATATATATATATATATATATATATATATATATATATATATATATATATATATATATATAATCATGCATTTTTTATGATATATATAATCATGCTTGGGTTGGACGAACTCATTAATAGATAATCGAAACTGTTTTGTTTCCTGCCTTTTACAAACGCTTTGATCCAATGATATATGTTATTTGCCAATTCTTTATGTTTTGTCGATGTTTCATACACGATGTTTTACTAATGAAAACTATATTCTGATACTAAATTCAAACCGAATTACATAAAATATAGATTATACCTTAATTCGTTTCTTAGCTTGAATGACGATTGTTTTATGTCTAAAACAATCAGCATTATTTGATAATTGAAACACAATGTAATATGACGTTCCAGATGGCAAATGCCTTTTACCACGCAGGTATGATCGCATATCCGCTCAGCAGCCAGGATGTTTCTTATTTAAGAACCCTTTCTGCGGTATCATGTTACTAAATATAGACTGGTTAGATGTATCCGGTTTCTTGATATAGACTGGTTGGATATATCCGGTTTCTTGATATAGACTGGTTGGATATATCGGGTTACTTAATATGGACTGGTTGGTTGTATCCGGTTACTCGATATAGAACTAATTTACTTTATTTACTGCAGAAAAGGAGATAGGCTCTAAAGTCTGTAAAATAAAACCAAAATTCCAAATCAATTTTTGTTCAAGATTTATGTTTGGTTGTATTGGTTTCGATCCGGTGGTTTAGTGGTTAGAGTGTCCGCCTCGGATGCGGGAGGTCATGTGTTCGATCCCTGGCCGAGTCATACCAAAGACTTTAAAAAACGGTACTAACATATCCCTTGCTTGGCGCTCAAGATTTAGCGGTTATTATTAGGACTGGTCGACCTGGTGTGAGGATAATGTGACTGGGTGGGACATAATGCTACATGTCTACGACATGATGTCCCAGTGCTAGGCATTACTATTAACTGCCACGCTGCAGACATCGTAGCAATATTACTGAAATTTTGTAAAGCTACTTTAAAAATCCAAATATCACACACACACACACGCACACGTTTGGTTTTTGGAAATAAGTACAATGTGTTTATTAATTATTATTGTACTAGAAAAACAATTTTACTAGACTAAATTTTGTGCTAAATAAAATCAAAGGCAAAATGACTTAATGGTGTTACCATAAACATCAAAAGAGATTTGACTTTCTTATGTTGATCTTCCGGTTTTTTTTTATTTTTTTTATTTTTTTATTTTTTATAAACCTTTGAATTATCGCAGTAAATTTGGATGAGTTAGGCTAGGTTGGTCAAATAAAATAAGTTTACAAGTAAAGTGTTACAATCGGCCAAAGGTTTTATTAGCCTAAACGTTTGGCTAAATTAAACATTCAGCGTAAACGTTGTTCGGTTAATTTTAACATACTGCCTAATCGTTGGACGGCTAATTTCAACATACGGCCGAAACGTTAAATTATTTAAATATACACCCTAAAGATTGTACGACTAATTTCAACATACAGCAACAATGGACGCTTAATTTCAAAATACAGACTAAACATTGGACGCTTAATTTCAAAATACAGACTAAACATTGGACGCTTAATTTCAAAATACAGACTTAACGTTGTTTGGCTAATTTCAATGCACATACTTAACATTGGATGACTACTTTCAACACACAGCCTAACATTGGGAAAGTCACAACACACAGATATATATATATATATATATATATATATATATATATATATATATATATATATATATATATATATATATATATATATATATACACACACACACACACACACACACTGTAGCGACGTGAGAATTGAGTATGATAGGCTTATATCACTTACAGTTATACCACGGTGATCACAACACAGTGATATAAAATCAATTAATATTGATATCTCCAATAGGACAGCAAGTCCACATATATCACCCTGTTGTGACATGAAATCAAGGAATAATGGTATTTGCATTGGGACAGCCACATATATTATGACATGAAATCAAGTAATAATGGTTTTTGCATTGGGACAGCCACATATATCACCCTACTGTGACGTGAAATCAAGTAATAATGTTACAATAGGGTCAGCTTTGTATTTGTCAATATCGAGTAAAATAGTTTTCTGCCACTTAAAGCTATAACCCGTATATCATACATTAGTAATGCGAAATTAAGTAGTATTATATTTACAAGAAACAATGGGGAAAAATGTATCATTGTTTCCGATTGCGCAATTATAAAATACGCAAAACCACGCTGCTAATATTTTTATTTTTGAAAACTTTAGACAGAGAGAGACACAGAATGAAAGAATATTTGAGTTTGAACTGGGAACCTAGGAGCCATGTATCATATTTAACTCTTAAAAGTAATAAATAATCAAATTCCAATGATCGTATTGATCATTATGACTTTGTAAAGCATTAGTCTGTTTTAGACTTAAATGTCATTCTTTATATTTCTCTATTAATATTGTACAAAAATATTTCGAAAGTTTGCATACAGACTTCATACATCCATCATGACTGGATATAATAATATGCATACAGTTTTCATACATCCATCATGACTTGATAGCATCTTATGCATACAGACTTCATACATCCATCATGACTGGGTAGAATCATATGCATACAGATGTTATGTAAGAAGATGTTCTTATTGTAATAATGGTTGCAAAGACAATGGCGTACAATTTTAGTATCAATCAAGATGTTCTTGTTATGTAAGAAGAGAATGTTTTATTGTAATAAAGGTTGTTGTACGGCTACATCTTTGAGAGAGAGAGAGAAAGAGAGAAAGCTCTCTTAACCTCGTGCCGTCACAATGTTAAAACAGCTACATCTGCATAATTATTTTGCCTGTAATAAGAAGACAAAACATCTATTTCCTCTGTCGGTACGGAACTGACCTGACCCTTAAATGTGTGGTCTTTTATATGCATCCTGTGTCAGGTTAACGTACCCTTGGAAATAGATGTTTATTCTCTCATCAAGTAAAAGTCAGTTTTTCCTGGTCCAAACCAGCTTAATTTGACGTCATCTGACATAAGGTACAACTCAGATTTGTAGTTCGTTTGGCATTAGTTACGTCCGAACATGATAATCCCTAAATATTCTAAATCAGCAACATGTTTAATATATTAAGCCAGCAGCAATGTCCGTCAATCTTTAGATAAGAACCATTTTGTAGAAACGACTGTCCATCATTAGTTAAAAACCATTCTGTATTTACGTTAACACGGAAGCCTGCTCTATGCTTTACCGATAAGACTTAGGGGTTCACTGACTTTCAGTAAGATTTCTTGCTAATGCCTAGTTTTACAAAATATATATCTGACTGATAAACTTAAGAGCTGACTGACGTTTGTTTTATAACCTATTTTCACTCGATAATGTATATTCGTATAGCTAATGATTTGCGTTGCCAACTTATGCTTCGTATATCAACTATTTTCCTTCAATTAATATATAGTTGTGCTTTGGAAATAAATGAAATTAATCTTAACACACTTTTAGAACTTACTTAATATAAACAAATAAAACATTACTTTAATACAATTTAAAGAAAATATCAATGTTATTAATTTTACTAAAAATTTAATCCTAACAATACCCTCTGATTTATTTGAGACGAGTCCTCGAGTCTCGAAAAGAAAAATCAATTTTATTCATCAAAACAAGATAAAAGGTGAAAGATCAAAAATACAATGATAAAACATTGCGAGACATTTTCGCAAAGTTTAAAGATACAATGTAAACACTGCAAAATATATTGCAAAATACCAGGTAAAGTACAAAAAATACAATGAGAAAGTGCATTGCAAAATACTCAGTCAAATTCAAAAAGTACAGTACAATGTAAAAGATTTGATAAAATTTCCAAAAAAACAATGGGAAGTGTATTGCACAATACTCAGTCAAATTCCAAAAAATACAATAAAGAGTACAATGAAAAATTCGTGATAAAATTACAAAAATACAATGGGAGCAACATTAAATACCTTCATAAAATACAGTAACGTAACGTGGTACGACATTAAATAAAAATTTAAAAGTTTACGTAACTTAAACAGCTTTACAATATAAAATTCTACAAAACCTACATAGAAACTAGTCTTGTCAGACGATTGTAACACAAAATAGTAGCATGCAGTTCTTGGTATCTTTATTTTTCTTTTTCTATTTGAGTTTACTCTTTTTTTATACTTTTTTCTTTCTTTTTTTTTCTTCTTTTGTCTCTTCTTCTCGTTTATAGTTATTTGCATAACATCAGCAGAACATATGTATGGGGGACTACGGTATTAGATTGGTTCAGCCAAGTGTAATGAAAGAATTCTTGTTCTTATGAATAATGCTAGTAAGCCGATATTGAGATGATCTTCCTAGTTCAACAAGGAATTAACAGTAGCTTTGAAGTAAGAATAGATGCAATAAAGATGGCGTAAAAATTTAGTATTAATCAAGAGTTAGGAAACTGACAATTTAATGTTGTTCTAGCCTTAATAACCATGACGTATGTTCACTTGCAATCAACTTTGACCTGTGCGTGTATGAAATACGTATCGCCTTTGAATTAACCTAAGAACAATGAACATATCATTTAAGCGTTTTGGTACGGTATGGTCTAGTACATCTTTGAAATGTACGTGTTTATCAACGTTATCTATGACGATGGAAAGAGAATGGATTGCCATATCGTTTTGAACTAATTTGACTCAGAAGCTGGCCGTATATAGACCAATAGCTGCTCATATCGTGAGAGCTATGCATTACGTTAACTCGGATTCGAGTAATCGCTAGGACACTTTGACTATTTTATATCATTTCACATACATTTAAGTCAACATCAATGGATGTTGCAAAACCAGTGAAGGAAATCGCCTCTTCTAACTGGCTGATAGGTAGGCATTATAGCCGTTCCTATAGTACGTACCATAAGGTACAGACCTTCATACAATAGTATGATAATTGTGAGAGAAAAACCTCTAAAATATTGTCGAACCATTTGGCTGACAAACAAAAAACATCTGAAGTCAATAAGTTCGAGACGGCTAGGCGGAATTTACAATTCTCCCTCAGATAGGTAAATACGGTAATACTCTGTTGAATGTGCTGTTAGCGTATCCTGTATACGATAGTTTCAGATTTCAGTACGAACAGGGTTTTTGATAGCGTAGTCAAAGGATACAAGAAACGTCAGGTGTTTCATTCAAGTTCTGTAGGCAAAACATTACAACTGTGATGAATATTGTAGTAGATATAAGCAATAATTATCTTACTACATAAGAAATACAGCAAAAATTAGATCAGTTCGTTAGGAATATCAAGTAACGCATTAACCTTATAATATTTGTATAAGAAACAAAATAAGATTAAGCAAAAAACATACCTGTGTGTGAATTACTACAGTCCAGAAATATTATTCCTATGAATGAATGGTATATTAAGGAATAGTAAACAATGCACGTATTGTCTGTGAGTTCAAATTGTAAAAAGTTCAAGTCACTGTCAATGCGGCTGTCGTTGACTCTGGGTCCGGCGGAGATGTTGCTGTTAGGTCAATGGAAATCCAGGTCTATGGTATAGGTGCATCTCAGTCTGGATTGCGGTAGTTTGATATCGGTACTGGACTAAGTATATGTACATTCGACATGTGGGATGTTTCAAACGATACTACAAGAAGAATTCTCATCGGCGATAAGCATTGTATGCTGGTAAACGTCTCAGTTTGTACATGTTGTTATTCCCATGGTGTGATGATACTGGTGCTGATGTCTTAGAACTGACCCTTCGTGTGGGCGAAAAAATACGAAAATCACAGAAGAGTTGTTCTGTCATTCCTGAGTTCACGTAGTGTAGCTGACGGCGTGATGTCTCATGATAGCAAAGATGTTGTTGCGAGTCTCTCTCGTGGATTATAGTTATACGTGTGACACCTTTATTCATGATGTTGTCTTCTCCAACTTTTACAAGAACTTTTGTTGGAATGTCAACTCAGGAAGATAGGAAGAAGAGAAGAATGAGTTCCGGATAAAAAATGTCACATGATGATGGAAATGTCTTGTAGAAAGTTACTGAATCGTAGCTGGAATATGAGACTCTTGCTGTTACGGAAAACTTTATGAAGATGTTAGTCCACAAATGTCGTTTTTTCCAAGAATCTTCTCCATAACTTTTCAAAAGAAATAATCACTCGAAACGGTGTAGATAGGCGACATCTTGGGGACATTGGCTCTGCGAGTGGGTCCAGGGATCTGTAACATTCTCCATCCACTTGTTATGTAATAATTTAATCCTAACACAGACTTTATCCATCCATGTTGACTGTGAATACAATCTTCAAACTCTCTATCATTTATCTAACGTCATTAGGTAAGGTCATAAAGGCGATGTATACAATCTCCAAGATCTCTACCATTTGGGAAACATGACTTGATATAATCATAAATGCGATATATACAATCTCCAAACTCTCTATCATTTATGAAACATGACGTGGTAGCCGTCATTATTATCAACGCATGTTTGAAGCTAGTTTGACATTCAGGGGTAATCAAACAATAATAGTCCAGCCAATCTTTTGAATACTGTTCCGAGTATATCCTTTTGGTCTGGATTTACTCACACCATATATATTTTTTTATAATCAAACTATTATGTTAATGAACGTGTTTTACCACATACCAAGTTCATATTTTGGAGTACAATTCATTAATAGTGCGCATATTGTTAACTAAAAGGAAAATTAATGTCACCAGCAAAAAATGGCAGGGAAGTTTTAAATTTAACTATGCTAAATGTTTGAAGAAAAACGAACGTTAATTTGGATGATCCGCTTAAATCAATGTTCTAAATGAAGTTGATGACAATAATGGATAAAACTATTATTTATATACATCGGTGTAGGATTAGACACTTCCACCTGAAAGATCAAAATCTCGCATTAGACGCGAGATTGTGTTGAGTGTCTGAATATGATCTTCCTAGTGTGCAAATATTTTAACTAAACACCGATGCATGACGAAGGATTATTTGTCTCACATTACGGAATGAAACATTATCAGTGTCGAAATCTAAATGGCTTACTGTGAATTTTCTCACAAATCAAAACACATATTGATAATTTGCTCACCTTAAATCAGAGCCTAAAATAATAGGTTTACACTGACAATACCATTTAAGGACATACCTGCGTTCCTAGAACAGTGGTTTAGACGACCAAGGTAATGGAAAAAAACGATGTTTGATTTGTATTACTTAAGCCTTGATACAAAGTTAACAGGTGAAAAATATAAAGCCCTCTCTTACCTATACTAAATTGATGACAAATGATAACGTCCTCGATTCAACTTTGATCTATGTTTGCTTTATAATTTATAAATAATAATAAGTACA
Source organism: Unio pictorum (assembly GCA_030141615.1). Taxonomy (NCBI): domain Eukaryota; kingdom Metazoa; phylum Mollusca; class Bivalvia; order Unionida; family Unionidae; genus Unio; species Unio pictorum. Next base: position 6,391,388 of record JARLTB010000214.1, read on the forward strand.
CGAAATTTAAAGAAAACAAATCGATCCGGAAAACAATTACAACAACTGTTTCGATTCGAAATCGAATTAAAGACGTTCTTCGTGCAGCTAAGTCGATGTTACCTTGGTTACAGTGATGAAAATTAACCGTCACGTGATGATGGAACTAGGGAGGTTTTACCATACTATTACACTAGCTTGAAATAGAATGTCACGTGATAAAATACTTCATCTACGTGATAAATAACAAACAGAATCATTCATATTCCTCGGTGTAGGATAAAAAGAATCACTAAGCTTTGTCAAATGTCTGACTACAAAATATGATCTCGCGTTTCTCATCACACAGATACATAAACAAGATTTATTATTCTCCCTTTCCTAAAAAAAATGAAGAAAACAAAAATGAAAGTCGAAAGAACGAATTATTGTGAAAATGTGTAATTCTCCAACCATCAAAGCATCCAGTAAGAATGAATTCAGTTTTAGATACATCATAATTTTTAAATGACGTTTCAGCAATTCAAGTCATTAAGGAACAGCAATGATTAAGTGATAGCAAGCGTCTAAATGAGTCAGACAGAATGCAGTGATATAAATGTAAACAGGCCAAAAACTCGACACGGATCAATAATATTAAATGAGATAGACAAAGACATTAATGGTATATTCTTTGAATCAACGTTAATATATAATTTTCCCGTCCGAAATAATTACGAGAATATAAATTTCAAGAACCAAATAAAACAAAACAGAAACCAATTACAACTTTTGTTTCCTTCTGTACTTGTAAAGAAGTAGATCGGTGAGAAATGTCCTGTTTTCTAGACACCAATTTCAACTTCTACTCATTGTATTATCTAAATACGTCGCTATGAATCTCTACATTGATTATCGGAGGAGATTGCTCACGTGACGGTAGATATGGCATGACCTTGCCACTTTTGTACACTGTGCTCGCGGTATTTGGTCATATGGTGAAAAATTAGACAAGAGAGGAAAGACAAATCCTCCACCGGTTTCAGGCCATGAAAAAGACGATCATACCCAGATACATAAAGCGAATTAGCTTGTTCAATTTAAAAGGCACCTTAAACATATTTATGGGTATATCATGAATAGATTTGTATGGGTATATCATGAATAGATTTGTATGGGTATATCATGAATTGATTTGTATGGGTATATCATGAATTGATTTGTATGGATATATCAGGAATTGATTTGTATGGATATATCATGAATAAATTTGTATGGGTATATCATGAATAGATTTGTATGGGTATATCATGAATAGATTTGTATGAGTATATCATGAAATGATTTGTATAGGTATATCATGAATAGATTTGTATGGGTATATCATGAAATGATTTGTATGGGTATATCATGAAATGATTTGTATGGGTATATCATGAATAGATTTGTATGAGTATATCATGAATTGATTTGTATGGGTATATCATGAATTGATTTGTATGGATATATCATGAAATGATTTGTATGGGTATATCATGAAATGATTTGTATGGGTATATCATGAATTGATTTGTATAGGTATATCATAAAATTATTTTTATGGGTATATCATGAATTTATTTGTATGAGTATGTCATGAATAGATTTGTACGGGTATATCATGAATAGATTTGTATGGGTATATCATGAAATGATTTGTATGGGTATATCATGAATAGATTTGTATGGGTATATCATGAAATGATTTGTATGAGTATATCATGAAATGATTTGTATAGGTATATCATGAATAGATTTGTATGGGTATATCATGAAATGATTTGTATGGGTATATCATGAAATGATTTGTATGGGTATATCATGAATAGATTTGTATGAGTATATCATGAATTGATTTGTATGGGTATATCATGAATTGATTTGTATGGATATATCATGAAATTATTTGTAGGGATATATCATGAAATGATTTGTATGGGTATATCATGAATTGATTTGTATAGGTATATCATAAAATTATTTTTATGGGTATATCATGAATTTATTTGTATGAGTATATCATGAATAGATTTGTATGGGTATATCATGAATATATTTGTATGGGTATATCATGAAATGATTTGTATGGGTATATCATGAATAGATTTGTATGGGTATATCATGAAATGATTTGTATGGGTATATCATGAAATGATTTGTATGGGTGTATCATGAAATGATTTGTATGGGTATATCATGAAATGATTTGTATGGGTATATCATGAAATGATTTGTATGGGTATATCATGAAATGATTTGTATGGGTATATCATGAAATGATTTGTATGGGTATATCATGAATAGATGCAACGGGAGCTTAGTTCCTTTCCCAAGTAAACACAATTTATTATGACCCAGACTGCTATGGCCGGGTATTGAACCCGCGACCCTTGGATTAGTGGTTAAAACGTAGCTTCAGCAGCTTCTTTCCTCCATCGGTATTTCACCCAAGAAATAAAAGTTGTTTAGTTTAGGTTTTTTAAATAAAGTTATACCACCCCCTCCCCCTCCCCAAGACAACTTGTTATGAAACATATACACATGTTGATAAATAGTTCTGATTTAATACGATCTATCACCGATTGATTGGTCTATACTTATTATTCCGATTGATCGGTGTCCCGACTGATTGGTGTGTCGATTGATTTGTATTTGGATTGATTGGTGTTTGATTGGTGTACCATTTTTTTTAAATGTACGATTAGTGTACCAATTGATTGGTGTGCCGACTGAAAGGTTTATGGTTTGGGTACCGATTGTTTGGTACGCCAGTTGATTGGTGTACCGTTTGATTGGTCTATGATTGGTGTACCGATTGGTTGGTGTACAGATACGGATTGATTTGTGTTTGGTGTACCGTTTGTTTCGGTGTATGATTGGTGAAGCATTCGTTGGTGTATCGATTGATTGGTGTTTGATTGGTGTACCTTTTGTTTTGGTGTATGATTGGTGAACCGATTCATTGGTGTGACGTGTGATTAGTATAAGGATCGATTGTTGTTTGATTGGTGTACCTTTTGTTTTGGTGTATGGTTGGTGAACCGATTCATTGGTGTGACGTGTGATTAGTATAAGGATTGATTGGTATTTAATTGGTGTGACGTGTGATTAGTATAAGGATTGATTGGTATTTAATTGGTGTGACGTGTGATTAGTATAAGGATTGATTGGTATTTAATTGGTGTGACGTGTGATTAGTATAAGGATTGATTGGTATTTAATTGGTGTGACGTGTGATTAGTATAAGGATTGATTGGTATTTAATTGGTGTGACGTGTGATTAGTATAAGGATTGATTGGTGTTTAATTGGTGTGACGTGTGATTAGTATAAGGATTGATTGGTGTTTAATTGGTGTGACGTGTGATTAGTATAAGGATTGATTGGTGTTTAATTGGTGTGCTCTTTGTTTGGTGTAATGATGGTGTAAAGATTGATTGGCGTACCGATTTATCTTGCAATAATGTTTGATTTAGGAATTGTTGAAAACCAGACTGTATTGAGATACTATAATAATGTCCAAAATTAAATCCTCTTTAAATACGACACTAACCGGATATGAGATTACATGGCAATACAACAATGTCTAGATATGTATATACCCTTGCAATATATTGTTCAATGTCCGGATAGGCATATACCCTGACACTATGTCAATGTCCGGATAGGCATATACCCTGACAATATGTCAATGTCCGGATAAGCATATACCCTGACAATATGTCAATGTCCGGATAGGCATATACCCTGACACTATGTCAATGTCCGGATAGACATATACCCTGACACTATGTCAATGTCCGGATAGGCATATACCCTGACAATATGTCAATGACCGGATAGGCATATACCCTGACACTATGTCAATGTCCGGATAGGCATATACCCTGACACTATGTCAATGTCCGGATAGGCATATACCCTGACACTATGTCAATGTCCGGATAGGCATATACCCTGACAATATGTCAATGTCCGGATAGGCATATACCCTGACACTATGTCAATGTCCGGATAGACATATACCCTGACAATATGTCAATGTCCGGATAGACATATACCCTGACACTATGTCAATGTCCGGATAGACATATACCCTGACAATATGTCAATGTCCGGATAGGCATATACCCTGACAATATGTCAATGTCCGGATAGGCATATACCCTGACAATATGTCAATGTCCGGATATGTACATACCCTGGCAATACAACTATGTCCAGATATCTATATACTCTAGCAATACGACAATGTCCGGACATGTAGATTACCTGGCAATACAACTATACATGGATACGTATATGACCTTGCAATAAAACAATATCCAGATATGTTGATTACCTGGCAATACGACAATACACGAATATATATATATATATATATATATATATATATATATATATATATATATATATATATATATATATATATATACCCTGGCAATATAACAATGCCCGGATATGTAGATTACCTGGCAATACAATAATGCCCGTATATGTAGATTACCTGGCAATACGACAATGTTCGCATATGTAGATTACTTGGCAATACGACGATGTCCGGCTATTATATACCCTGGCAATATATAAATGTTCGGATATGTATATACCCTGGCAATATATAAATGTTCGGATATGTATATACCCTGGCAATATATAAATGTCCGGATATGTATATACCCTGGCAATACAACAATGTGTAGACATATGTATTACCGCATTACGACATTGACACCCTCCCTTATCGTTGATCACGTGATCATCCAGCGATCTTTATTTAAATAAGTTTACAAAACTAAACAAAATATTCAACAAAAGACGATTCTTGATAAGTAGTTACGTATTTCAGATGCACTGGTTGTACAGTAGTTACATATTTTAGATGCACTTGTTGTACAGTAGTTACGTATTTTAGATGCACTTATTGTACAGTAGTTACGTATTTCAGATGCACTTGTTGTACAGTATTTACGTATTTCATATGCACTTGTTGCACAGTAGTTACGTATTTCAGATGCACTTGTACAGTAGTTACGTATTTCAGATGCACTTATTGTACAGTAGTTACGTATTTCAGATGCACTTGTACAGTAGTTACGTATTTCAGATGCACTTATTATACAGTAGTTACGTATTTCAGATGAACTTGTTGTACAGTAGTTACGTATTTCAGATGCACTTGTTGTACAGTAGTTACATATTTTAGATGCACTTGTTGTACAGTAGTTACGTATTTCAGATGCACTTGTTGTACAGTAGTAGTTACGTATTTCAGATGCACTTGTTGTACAGTAGTTACATATTTTAGATGCACTTGTTGTACAGTAGTTACGTATTTCAGATGCACTTGTACAGTATTTACGTATTTCAGATGCACTTGTACAGTAGTTACATATTTTAGATGCACTTGTTGTACAGTAGTTACGTATTTCAGATGCACTTGTTGTACCCATAGTTTCCTAGAGACTATAACCTATGTTTACAGAAAACTTGCATAGCTGTAAATGTCTAAACATGTTTACTGCCGAGTTTTAGTGTTATCATATGCAGATGTCCGGGCCCTTGTCTCGATGCAAGTATTTCTCAACGTATCTTGTGTTAAGATAAACCCATTCTTCAACTACTGAAGAATTTTATATAGCTATTTAACGGCTGGATTGAAGGTTTGTTTCATTGGCGTGAAACCAGTTCTTATAACTTGTCCATGCTGTACTAGTTAATGTAAATTTAACTTGGATAATTTACTTCCATATAACATCCGCTTTATTGTGTGTATACTAGCTCGTGCATGCCTCTCTGATAGTTGTGTGATATAGTGTCATCTAAAAATAGCTTGTATACAAGGAGACATTACACGATGAGTTAGCAAATCTAAATTTGATGGCATGTAAACAAAATTGTATTACATGTCATCAACATGAATTATTTTGGGCTGAAGATCGACTTTATGCCGCTCGGATCTTATTTCAAACATTAGCGATGATGGTAAACCACTTGAAGATCAATATTTGTGACGTATTTTAAATTCTTTAATTTTTTTTCTCCAAATCTTTCCAAACGTGCTATAAATTATAAGCAAATACGTGGAAATATCACATTTATGGTCACGGACAATTACAGAACGGGGAAAGTGAATGCGTATCCAATCCTCCAAGCCAACTGAACTACCCAATTATCTACAATTGATGAGTCAGCCAAGCAGTCCCGGATTACCCATTAGGCAGAGTAGGCAACTGCCTATGGGCCCCGCGACTTTTATGGGCCCCATGAGGGGCCCCCAGGGGCCCCCATGAGACCGTGACCGTGGGTCTGGGGCCCCAAAAGTTTGACTGCCTATGGGCCTCCACGGTGCTTAATCCGGCGCTGCAGCCAAGTTAGGTGTAATGCGAAGAGATTCTGTCTCGTGTCATCAACAGGATTATTTTGACTGAATGTTCAATAACTAGCACCCATCATCAATTAAAAAATGTAATTTCCAGTTATAAAATATATAAAGAATCAACATGAATGATTTAGCATCAAATTGTGACTATTGAGAGTCTAAGGATTGGCAATCAAAGGGTAAGAAATTAAGCCGAGAAAAATGATTTAAAACATAATTTCGACTACTGTAAAAATACAACTAAGAACTGGCAAACAAAGAGTAAGAAATTAAGCCGACAAAAATGATTTAAAACATAATTTCGACGACTGTAAAAAAAATAAACAACTAAGGATTTGCAAACAAAGAGTGAGAAATTAGGCCGACAAAAATGATTTAATACTTAATTTTCATTACTGTAAAAACAAAAACAAAAACAGACTGGCATACCGAAGAGTTTTAAATGAGACGACAAAAATGATTTCAAAATCTAAATTTTTCCACCAGACGCAGTCAAATGGGTCAGACGATACATTTTCAGAGAGAGACAGAGCGAGAGACAGACAAACAGAGAGACACACAGAGAGACAGACACACACACACACACACACACACACTTGTACAAACAAATGATAAACGACAGTGAAGTTAGGGTAAATCTGAATCTATCAGACAGTCAAGTAAAGTTGTGAAATTTAATGTTTCAGCGTATTTATTTAGTGACTCGTTCCTTGTAGATTTTCTTCCAGTATATTTCCAGTCTAATTTGAAATATACTTGCTAGGATCGTGTGACAACTTTTTCTGACTTGCACAAGAAATCTAACGTAAAGTGCAAGTCAATTAAATAAATTATACACGAGATTTTTATTAATTACATCATGATATATTTTAGTGAGTTTCCTGCAAAATGTACCCATTTCATTTTTGCTTTGCTGGGGGGAGGGGCTGATGGCTTTTTGTCATAAACTAAAGAAAATATTTGTTATTAAAAAATCAGTTTAATGTAACTCTGGAAATGTAGTATTCTATATGATATATGTACACGGAGGAATAGTTGCATTACCTTACAGGTATGATATATTTAAATTGTCTCAGCCATGTGAAACACAATATATAACACGCGTATGTGAAATATAAGCTATAATGAGAAATGTGTCTGCACAAGTACGTACCATATACATTGGTATGAAGTGCTAGATTTGAGGCACTTCAACGTTTTGTTTTTAGAGTATTATTTGTCAAGTTAGTCAATCCGGTCTCATATTCTGCCCTGTCGTCGTACACATTGGCGGTTTCGATACTTAACAGTAAACTGCCGGGTTGCCGTCAAAGATTTCTGCAAATGAAACGTTGGGTCGGCAATCAGTCGGCGCAGCTTATTTTTCCTCGCCCTTGGACATCTCAGCTTGAAGAAGTCTTTCTAGAACAACGACTTAGCCTTAGTCCACGGGTTATTTTCTAGCTCTAGTTTGGTGCAATCCACGCGTTGTGCAGTTCCATCTAGAAATGATGCACAGCCCCATCCTATGGTGGTTTATCTACTGAATATCAAAGTGCTTCGTTTTCTGTAGACCGTGAACTAGCATTTTGCTGTCAGTGAACATACCCTCCTCCTCCCCCCTTTCCCAAAGTTTGTCACTAAGTAAACACTCTGGAACGCCCATAATTGCATGAGCCAGACGAGAGCCGTTAAGCGCGTCATTGAGCTTCTCCAGGTACGCGATGACAATTTCAAAGATACAAGCTGAGGGTGAGCCTGCAGAAATAATTCGAGTACGGGAGTGTCGACCCACTTAATTACGTGAGTTGGTGGACTCGGTTATTGCTCAGTCTTAGAGGCTGTTTGGTATAAAGGTAGGTTATCCAATTGTTTGATTGTCCTATTCTAAATATATTAAAGTGTTTGCTTTTGCGTAACGTATGTACGTCACGATCAAAAGCCTCCACGGACACCCTTCTCAAAGAAGCAGTCTGTGGCTACGTCTTGCGGTCGTATCCCGCCATTTTAAGAGTAGTTGCATATCAAATCACATTTCGGATCTTCTACTAACAAAAGAGGTTATGGATGAAAGCACCGACGCAATCCTAGTCCTAGTAAAAAAAACGGACTCTTTGTAGAAACAGTCACATTGGATGACTATATAGTCAAATGTACACTGGACTTGGTAAACTATTTTCATGTTTCTTTCTTGTCGATCGGAGGTGTGACCTTCCACTGGCATATTGGGCGCCTTAAAATCTGAATCAGATGAAGAACAGAACGCTTATATGACAGTGATGGTTTTGAAATGTTATGTGGTTTGTTTTAGTGGATCTGCCAACATTTCTTAAGTGACTCTCTCTCTCTCTCTCTCTCTCTCTCTCTCTCTCTCTCTCTCTCGTTGATTGATTAATGATTTATTTTGATTGATTAATTAAGCAATTAAGCTCGGAAATAATCTTTCCAAATTGTCTTCGTGTCTTGCTCTCTATAATCTTTAGTTTTATTGGCATTGCCATGCCATTAACAGAAACTCCAACACACACAATGCACATACACCATGCCTTTATTTGACACCCTCGCCTGTTCTGTGTTGTAAGAATAGCACTGAAAACAACTTTTCCTCCATAGCACAAAGATTTGTGTCACCTAGTGTCAAACAAACTGACGTTTTTAAAACAATGTTGTATGGCTATAAAACACAAGCCACTAAGCAGTGTATCCGGTGTCGAAACATTACGTTGAATATCAAAACACCATGTGATAGCCTCCCTCTGGGGAGGAGAAGGAATCTCAATCAGCTTAATGGTCCAATGTTTTTCCTTTGTGTTCCAACGAGGCATGCCCCACCCCCCACCCCCACCCATCACCACCACCAGCTAATATCATGCCTTCCAACTGGTTGGTCGGAAACTATTCCAAATTTTGAACAGTTGTGTGTATCAGATATGTCTGTTTTAATATCTGATATTATCGATTTAGCAAATAACACACTGGATATAAACACTGTTCTTATCACGCCCCTTTTTATTTCCCTAAATTTATTTTCTTTCTTCCGTTTTTTCCACATCATTCTCTTTGTCTTGCTGAATAATCAACTGTCTTCTGTTTACTTAGTGTCTCATTAGACAAAATATATACATGTTTATGACAACATCTGAATTCGTTGGCTAGTAGAGAACTCGCTGTGCTAATTATAAGGAAGAGCGGGAACCTGTCTCGAAAAAGTTAATCATAAAAAGTGTATGTAAGGGGTTGGTTGGACAGGATTGTTTGGCTATGAAAGCAAGATTTTTAGCAAACTTAAAAAGCACATAAATATTGAGGGGATAACTCATTTTTAAGCACCTGTCCGCCAAAAAATAACAATTGAAGGAAGCCGATATATCAGCATTGGCCTTTTTACGAGCAAACGTAGTTTACATTCATTTATCTAAACAGTCTATCTGATGTACTTCCGTCTTTTAATATCAAGTATAGACCCTGAATATGTTTTGTTGTAATAGAGTGAATGCGATATAGGCGTCTTTTGGCAAATGTAAAATCATCCACTTTAAATGACGATAAGACTGATTATAGGTTGCTCTCAACACACAAGGACACTTGAAGCCGTGCTTCGTAATAGAATTACTAGACCAGAGATTTCTATTAAACCGTTTGATATATACAGGTCATTTCTTTTACATGTTCTGTCTTTCTGTGCCCTGGGTTTCTATGGGAATGCATAACTTGTATTTTGGAACTCTGTGTCTCTTTATAATAATTATTTGCTATTTGTCATTGTGACTGTTGATATTTGTTTAATGTTTGACACGACAATATTACATGCATTTTATCTAAAGAACAGGAATATGAGCAATGATGACAGCTACGTGACAGGTACGCAACCTATACATTGCGGTTAACACGATTTGCAATTTAACTGATTTGTACAGTTATACATTCCATTGACTGTACATTATCTCAATACAATTATACATTCCATTGACTGTACATTATCTCAATACAGTTATACATTCCATTGACTGTACATTATCTCAATACAGTTATACATTCCATTGACTGTACATTATCTCAATACAGTTATACATTCCATTGACTGTGCATTATCTCAATACAATTATACATTCCATTGACTGTACATTATCTCAATATAGTTATACATTCCATTGAATGTACATTATCTCAATATAGTTATACATTCCATTGAATGTACATTATCACAATACAGTTATACATTCCATTGAATGTACATTATCTCAATACAGTTATACATTCCATTGACTGTACATTATCTCAATATAGTTATACATTCCATTGAATGTACATTATCTCAATACAGTTATACATTCCATTGACTGTACATTATCTCAATACAGTTATACATTCCATTGAATGTACATTATCTCAATACAGTTATACATTCCATTGAATGTACATTATCTCAATACAGTTATACATTCCATTGAATGTACATTGCTTGCACTTAGAACCTTTTATTATTATGCTTTTTTTAAAATTATATTTATTTTACATTCATTCGATCTCCATTTAGCTATAGTATTATTGCCACACAAGTTCATGCATGGATTTATAAGTGTAATAGTAGAAAGGACAATTCTTATTTTGTCCAGCTACATGCAATTAATGTGTACAAGTTATGGTAATATGCAACTGATTTTCCAATTCCTTTTCTAATCATGGAACTACAGTTTGGCGATTTGCGTTGCTACATTAATTGATATCATATATATTGACCATTTAGTATTTACACAATCACTTTCTACATTAATTGATATCATATATATTGACCATTTAGTATTTACACAATCACTTTCTACATTAATTGATATCATATATATTGATCATTTAGTATTTACACAATCACTTTCTATATTAATTAATATCATATATATTAACCATTTAGTATTTACACAATCACTTTCTACATTAATTAATATCAAATAAGTAATTGATATCATATATATTAATTGATATCATCTATATTAATTGATATCATATATATTGACCATTTAGTATTTACACAATCACTTTGAGAGGGTTGTAATTAAATACTTAGCCAAGTTAAACAGATTCGCACATGGACTGATAAATAGAGACACGGACAAACGAACAAACATACAGATCAATGAAGACAGATATAGACACATACAGACGTACATATTGATAATATATTGATAATATATGTACTACCAAATACTCAAATTAATAATATGACATTATATTTTCATAATAAAACAATGATATTATACTTTCATAATAAAATATTTATATTATATTTTCATAATAAAATATTTATATTATATTTTCATAATAAAATATTTATATTATATTTTCATAATAAAATATTTATATTATATTTTCATAATAAAATAATGATATTATATTTTCATAATAAAATAATGATATTATATTTTCATAATAAAATATTTATATTATATTTTCATAATAAAATATTTATATTATATTTTCATAATAAAATATTTATATTATATTTTCATAATAAAATATTTATATTATATTTTCATAATAAAATATTTATATTATATTTTCATACTAAAATATTTATATTATATTTTCATAATAAAATAATGATATTATATTTTCATAATAAAATAATGATATTATATTTTCATAATAAAATATTTATATTATATTTTCATAATAAAATATTTATATTATATTTTCATAATAAAATATTTATATTATAGTTTCATAATAAAATATTTATATTATATTTTCATAATAAAATAATGATATTATATTTTCATAATAAAATAATGATATTATATTTTCATAATAAAATATATTATATTTTGAAATTAAACTAATGATATTATATTTTCACTATAAAATAATGATATTATAGTTTCATAACGCAATGATGGCATTATATTTTTATAATAAAATAGTGATATTATATTTTCATAACTCAATGATGGCATTATATTTTGCTGATATTACATGATATTATGTTTCCATAATAAAATATATATAGCCTATACTGAAATGTGGCTTCATATTGGAAATAAATAATAAAGAATGTGAGTGTAGATATTTGCATATGGACCTTAACAGCTATCGCTCTTCTGAGGTTTAAAAAATGTTCTGGGCGGAACTTCCGTATCTTTTATTGATCCCGTCCTGGCTCTGTTCCATTGTCTTTCATTTAAACAGGAGTCACGATTAAACGATATCAAGTGGTTAGACATGCAGTCGTAAATATTTGCAAAAGAAGGCCAACGAAAAATAGCATAGTCAACTTTACAGTGTCTGTGATAACTTTACAGTGTCCGTGATAACTTTACAGTGTCTGTGATAAGGACCTTGTATGAGTTCTATAGTTTAATATCAAGATGGTAGACCCCTCTGACAGTCAGTCTCTAGCATTTTCAGGGCATTTCTATTTTTTAAACCATCCAGGACAAGTTTAATAATTGGATTATGTGATCAATGCAAATACTAATGTAGAAATTCAGCATACATGTATATACAATATTGACTGAACACAGTTCACTTCGATTATAGTACGAACCTATTAATTAGTCTGTAATTCAATTTATATGTATATATTTCTAAAGCATGACGACCTTAAACTGAATTAGGTAATGAACTCGGAAGCATGCGTGTAGTTCGACAAAGTCTGTTAGTTTTGCATCAGATTGGACTCCCATGTTTGATTTAAAATCTATAATCGTCCCGGTACTATAGAAGCTACGTACATCTCGTAACTAAGATAAAGACGTGCTTCGGTTGTATTCTGTGAGCTTAGCGCTCATGCTGTAGTCAACCTTATCTGGAGAATAACTAAGATATACTAATAAGAACCATTATTGTATATGCTAGGTCGTGAATTATTGGATTTTCTGAAAGAAACAATTTTGATATTTCACCGAGTTGAAGAATGGAGTTTTGTTTTTGGTAATTTTTTTTCATTGTGAAATGGGATTATGTTACTGTGCGAACAATCATAATACTAAGCTGAACAGAATCGGTAACCTTTGACATCGATCTGGATCTGTTAAGAAATCTGCTACAATCTGTTATGCTTTACATCTTGCAGGCTAGTGGGTTTTGAGCAATAAATTAAAATAAAATTTGCTTGATACAAGTAAATATGGAATATATTTCACCCCAAGGGTGAAAACTTTCGCACACACACACACACACACACACACACACACACACACACACCGTATTAAAACATCTTTTAAAAAAATTAATTCCACAGTTTACGGGTCAAAAGAAAGATTTTCGAAACTATATATCCTTATTATTTGAAATTATATTAATTTACACACACACAAATACATGTATGTATGTATGTATGTATGTATGTATGTATGTATGTATGTATGTATGTATGTATGTATGTATGTATGTGTGTATATGTGTATGTGTGTATGTGTGTGTGTGTGTATGCATGTAGGTATGTATGTGTGTCTGTATGTCTGTGTGTGTGCGTTCTAAATGTATTTCTGTCAGTACACTTTCCGATTTAACTCAGTGTTGGTCAGAATTCATTGCAGATGTTTATTGCACGATGAAAGATAAGTGACTTGCAAAGGGAAACAATATCATTAAATTTGCTACATGTCAAACCGAGCCAAAATTTGGCGTGAAGCTACTATTTCTTGTAAGGTTGTGAAATCCAAGATATAGATATTATTAACAGCCTAGATAGAGAAACAAACGCACACAGGAATTGTCTGCATTTACAATCCAAATTAAAACACATCCGACTATGTTATTATCGCTGTGGAAACCACCAAGGAGTTTAGAATATGTGTTATTTAGATTGGACACGGTGTTAGAATATGTGTTATTTAGATTGGACACGGTGAGTGGTGACATAAGTGGTGTTGCGACGAGAAGTTGCATTTGCGTCACGGTCAAACTAAAACCGAAATATTGCTTTATGCTTAATCGTCAATGTAATGCTGTGACATCGAGAGTATGCGTCATACGAAGAGTGTTAATTATTGTTAAGAACATGATCTGTTTTGAAGAACAAACCCCAGGAAGTACAAACAAATACAGTACAATGTCTAAAACCCTCACGGCTTTATGCAATATTTTCAACAACTGTTTGTGTTTGGTTGTGAATGTAAGCTAACGCCTGCCCTTAAGTGTGTTTCGTCTTCTCTTCATTTACAGTTTGTTTTTCCTTTGAACGTCATTAGTAGGGGAATCATAAAGTTAGAAGTGTTGATAGTCTGTTTCAAAAAGTAATGGTAAGGAAGTTTATGGGGATACATGTCTTACTTTGGAATGGTAAGGAAGTTTATGGGGAGACATGTCTTACTTTGGAATGGTAAGGAAGTTTATGGGGAGACATGTCTTACTTTGGAATGGTAAGGAAGTTTATGGGGATACATGTCTTACTTTGGAATGGTAAGGAAGTTTATGGGGAGACATGTCTTACTTTGGAATGGTAAGGAAGTTTATGGGGAGACATGTCTTACTTTGGAATGGTAAGGAAGTTTATGGGGATACATGTCTTACTTTGGAATGGTAAGGAAGTTTATGGGGAGACATGTCTTACTTATGGGGATACGTGTTTTACTTTGGAATGGTAAGGAAGTTTATGGGGAGACATGTCTTACTTTGGAATGGTAAGAAAGTTTATGAGGATACACGTCTTACTTTAGAATGGTAAGGAAGTTTATGGGGAGACATGTCTTACTTTGTTTATTCGTTGATGGAACTTAAGGAAGTTACTTTTGTTAATTTTAAAATTAAAATAAATTTAAATTTATAAAATGTTCTGCTTTCTCTGATGGACGCTTATTCGCTGCTTTGAAGTTTGTAAAAGATCTAATCTACTTTTAGCAGCTCAACTTTGTTTGAGACTGTTTTACGCACAACAATTGAAATGTGCACCCTCTGTGAGAATGTACGAAATTATTCATTCCTCTCGCTATCTAACTAATTTCCACTAAACTATAAACAATGTGATAAAAAGAATCTCGAATGGGTTATAATTTAATATTAAATTTATGAAACATGTTAAGTAACATCCAGCTTATGCGAGCCTTGCCTCACAAAAGCCGGACTTAATTCATTTCGTTTCACAAATTCAATATTAAATGGTTACCCATTTCAATTCCTCTATTTATCTACCCACAGTGTCATTCCCATGTTAAATTCCCCTTATGCGTCATAGTGTGTGACTCGCATGCTAAATTATTTTACGTCCCGTTCCGCTACCCAGAAGTGCTGCATACTTCTAATGGAGTCAACAACCTCATTTACTTGAAATCTGAATGTCTCGTGTTGTTGAATATGTGATAAATGCAATTGAGCGATAATTCAGAAAGCCTAAACATACAATGCAAATACGCCGACTAACTCGCTTTGAAATAGTATAACTTAATTTAGCGATAAATAATGCGATCCAGTCTTCACTCTGAAAGTGATATTTTTCTTAATTCGTAGGTATGCACAGTATACTAGACTCTGATGTGTAGGGTCTTGTACAGTGTTTGACTCTGATACGGATGTTGTAGCTGATGTGTACGGTCTTGTACAGTGTTTGACTCTGATACGGATGTTGTAGCTGATGTGTACGGTATTGTACAATGTTTGACTGATACGGATGTTGTAGTTGATGTGTACGGTATTGTACAGTGTTTGACTGATGCGAATGTTGTAGCTGATGTGTACGGTCTTGTACAATGTTTGACTGATACGGATGTTGTAGTTGATGTGTACGGTATTGTACAGTGTTTGACTGATACGGATGTTGTAGCTGATGTGTACGATATTGTACAGTGTTTGACTGATACGAATGTTGTAGCTGATGTGTACGGTTTTGTACAATGTTTGACTGATACGGATGTTGTAGTTGATGTGTACGGTATTGTACAGTGTTTGACTGATACGGATGTTGTAGTTGATGTGTACGGTATTGTACAGTGTTTGACTGATACGGATGTTGTAGCTGATGTGTACGGTATTGTACAGTGTTTGACTGATACGGATGTTGTAGCTGATGTGTACGATATTGTACAGTGTTTGACTGATATGAATGTTGTAGCTGATGTGTACGGTCTTGTACAATGTTTGACTGATACGGATGTTGTAGTTGATGTGTACGGTATTGTACAGTGTTTGACTGATACGAATGTTGTAGCTGATGTGTACGGTCTTGTACAGTGTTTGACTCTGATACGGATGTTGTAGTTGATGTGTAGGGTCTTGTACAGTGTTTGACTCTGATACGGATGTTGTAGCTGATGTGTACGGTCTTGTACAGTGTTTGACTCTGATACGGATGTTGTAGCTGATGTGTACGGTATTGTACAATGTTTGACTGATACGGATGTTGTAGTTGATGTGTACGGTATTGTACAGTGTTTGACTGATACGGATGTTGTAGTTGATGTGTACGGTATTGTACAGCGTTTGACTGATACGGATGTTGTAGCTGATGTGTACGGTATTGTACAGTGTTTGACTGATACGGATGTTGTAGCTGATGTGTACGGTCATGTACAATGTGTTTTACTCTATCTAATACGGATGCTGCAGTTTATTTTTGTATACGCGGGTCTACGCAGTGTTCCAAGATTTCAAACAAATAATGTAGTTTATACGCATGCCAGTACAATGTGTCAGACCGAGAATTTTCTTTATTTTTCTTCAAGTTCATGTTTGTTTGTGTTTCGTTCTCTTTCTTCTAACTAAATTTAACTACATGTTATTTGGATATCGTCTATTTACTTCCATATATTTTAAATCATTCTTTTTTCATAATTTACATACGTCAACTCTGTTCACATTGTTCTCAATTTTAGAAGACAAACTAAATTATTAAATATTAAATTAAATTATTAAATATTAAAACTTGTCCTTAGTGTCATTTCTTTGCTATGGTATTTGGACATGTTTAAACTAATAAATAGAATCATATTGGAATTAAGCAGACACACACAAAGACACATGATAGAACAAATGTTTGTTGTTTGAAATGGTGAATGTCTCATACAATTTATCACTCCAGATGAGAAAGGTTAGCTTTTGTTTGTAGTTCTTTGTAAAGGAAATGGCGGAAATATTGTATTATTTGTTTGACGCCTTTGTTCGTTATCATACAAATCTAATGTAACTCGATATAAGACTGAAAGATACATAGAACAACAATCTCCTGCGAAGAGGTAGCGTTTTATCCAGTTAAAATATCGGCATGTTTGTTGTTGAACCGAGATCCTATGGTTCAGCGAAGGTCCAATATTATCCGTAACATTAACTGATGCACACTACAGATCTTTAAAATGTAATGTTTGTTTGTTATGTCTAATTTTACGTTTACTAATTAAATTAAGAGGGAGCGATTTTGTTTCCGAACTAGTGTAACCACTCTACCAAAACTACACTAATGCGAGGCAATGGTGCCCTTTTTGCTTATGACGTCAGAACGTCCGCATTATTGCTGTATTTCCACGTAAACAACTCGTATAATTTTAAGCAAACACGATATATATTTATATAAATATCACACGCATTTATTGGATATAATCGCATGTTTCTTCTTGTTATGTGTCGTCTGTTTACTAAAAATAAATGATTTGTTTAAATAATTGATCGTATCTTTTCCTTTAAATATTTGTCAAGTCAAACAGATTTGCTAGAGCGTGCCGATAGACATCTGTCCCAAGTCTAATACAGTTTCTAGTGCCTGCCCATGGGCACTGCACACGCTGTAGGCTTGTCTACACACAGCAGTCGACTCAAAGTAATATTTATGGAAATTTCTTTCTTGAATGTGTACAGTACAAACTCGGGTCGATAAGTGAGCAAAAGATAATTTTTAGACATACCGTAGTTACATTTATCCCGAGAACAAACAAGTATTAATTTGCCACAAGGTGTTCCAATCTCTTAGGGCCACAAATACATTGGATTGCACAGTATCGCATTTATCAAATACCACGTGACCTTGATTAATCGTATCGAGTTGTCGTGAAACAACGAGTTCTCCGTTGAACTGCTAACTATTGGAAGAAGTGGGTCACAGTGGTTGTCACGGAATTGTATACGACTCTGTTCGATATGTATATGAGGTCAAAAATCTAGTCTCGATTTCGTTACTGCGTACAGCCTTACCGAGGGTAGTTTATTATTTTTTCGGCTTTTTAGTTATTTCGACATAATGAGTGAACCCTCAGCTCATGCTGCATGTGCGAAATTGCCTGCAGTTTTAAAGTACCTAGCTGCGCATATCTGTCACAGCTAGGGGTATATAAGGACGAAATTATAAGACAGAAAACACATAACGATCCAGTCTTGTCGGAAAAGCTTCCATCCTAAACGGAGCAATCTATCAGCTAAAAGAGCTGACGTAGTGTGGTGACGTGGTGTGGTAACTGAAGTGGTGTGGTGCCATATTGTGCTGAAGTGTTGTGACGTAGTGTGGTGACGTGTTGTGCTGAAGTGGTGCAGTGTTGTGGTAACTGCGTGTGTGGTGCCATGTTGTGGTGACTACGTGTGTGGGCTTGTCTATGCTGACCGTGTAATGCCCGTGTGTGGTGCCTGTGTATGGTGCTTACGTATGCTGCATATATCTCGTCATATGGACGACGTAATATTTATTTAAATATCTTCTTTGCAGTCTCGTTATATGAACGACACCTGCATAATTTCATTCTACACAAATCTCGTCCCATGAACGAGAACTTCAGAACTTAGGGTTCACAATTGCATATATCTCGTCATATGGACGACGTATTATTTATTTAATATCTTCTTTGCAGTCTCGTTATATGAACGACACCTGCATAATTTCATTCTACACAAATCTCGTTCCATGAACGAGAACTTCAGAATTTAGGGTTCACAATTGCATGTCTCGTCATATGGACGACGTACTATTTATTTAATATCTTCTTTGCAGTCTCGTTATATGAACGACACCTGCATAATTTCATTCCAGTCTCGTCATATGGACGACGTACTATTTATTTAATATCTTCTTTGCAGTCTCGTTATATGAACGACACCTGCATAATTTCATTCCAGTCTCGTCATATGGACGACGTATTGTTTATTTAATATCTTCTTTGCATCTATCTCGTTATACGAGCCTTTTATATATATTCATATTTGTAAATTCATTCTTATACTTCTTTTTTGTCATTACGTTACTGAAATTCATAGTTCCATGTTAGGAACATTTATATAAATAGATTTTTCTTATATTTTGTAAAATATTGGTGTCAGAGTTGATTATTTAAAATTGCGTTTATAAAATAAACATCTTATTAACGCAGTTGTGTTCCGTGTCTTCACTAATCCAGTCCCGACTCGGTCTATCTTGTGACAAATGGTGTCAGAAGTGGGATCATAATTGGATTAGGCGAAGCACGGATTTTAAATTGCATAGGTCCTGATTGTGGTAAGTTTTGTTTTAAAGATTGTTTCAGATCAGAAGCTTCCTGACAAGACAAATCAGGCTGGTGAGTTAATACCTCACTCATATTCTGTTTTATATATATACATATATACATATTGAATACATTGGGAGGAGTAATATACGGTTCGTTCACGTAATCCCAAGAATTGTATGTGTTATATGATAGTGCATTTAGGATTGGTTATCTTATCAATAGCATTCACCATGTCGTCACTCAAAGATCTAGTTGAGTTGGGCAAACAGTTTGGGTATGGGGGGGAGACCCTTAGAAATTTTGTTCAGGAGGAGCAGGCCCGGGAAAGGGATCAAAGGGTAAAGGAAAGGGATATAGAGAGGGAAGAGGCCGAAATACAAATCGCCTTTGAAAGGGAAAAGCTAGTATTAGAAAGAGAGAAGATGGTATTTAAGGAAAAAAAGATAGAGTTAGAAAAACAGGCAGAAAGGGAAAAGATAGAGTTAGAAAAACAGGCAGAGAAGGAAAGGATAGGATGGGAAAGGGATGCAGAAAGGGAAAGAATAGAACAAGTACGAGAACTTGAGGAAAGAAAGTCAGAGGGGGAGAAACGAGCAAGGTTAGAAGCTATTGAGTTAGAAGACAGGAATATGGAAAAGGAACACAAAAGGAAATTTGAATTATTAGAGGCTAAGAAGGATGGGCAACACGATTCTAAGTTAAAAGGCCCTAAATTACCCCCTTTTGATGATGACAAGGACAATTTAGATAGTTATCTGCATAGGTTCGAGCGATATGCCACCATCCAGAAATGGCAAAGGGAAAATTGGGCGCTCCATCTCAGCGCATTGCTTAAAGGTAAAGCGCTAGATGTGTATTCGCGTCTACCCGTAAATGACGCACTGAACTACGACACATTAAAAGAGGCACTCCTTAAAAGATATGAGCTGACGGAACAAGGGTTCCGTAAAAAGTTTAAATCAAGTAAGCCCGAAAAAGGTGAGACATTCGCCCAGTTTATATGTAGGACCGAAAATTATTTCCAACGGTGGATTGAATGTGGCAAGGTACAAAAAACATTCGAGGGTCTTACCGACTTTTTACTTAGGGACCAGTTGTTAGACATTTGTGGTAGGGAATTGTATTTATTCCTGAGGGAAAAGTCTTTAAGTAATGTATCCGATATGGCTACCCAAGCAGACTATTTCGCCGAAGCCCGAGGAGGAACCCAGAGTGTAATTTTAAGGGATAACAAGGGAGGTTATCAAGATCAGAGACTCAGAGAACCCGAGAAACTTGGAACCTATAAAGGTGGAAATTTTCAATCTGGGAAGGGTTCCTATCGTAGTGATAAACAATGTTTTACTTGTAAGGAATTTGGCCACATCACCCCCGATTGTCCGAAGAGGAAGAGTTTCGTCCCGAAAGTTGCGGTTGCTATCGAAAGCAGAGCGTGGTCAGGAGGTGGCAAGCGCGATGGTCTTCCTAGCGAAGGGTCTGAATCTAATAACGCGAGTAAGGTATACAATTCCCGATCGCGTGTGCAGGTCGGTCATGACGTTATCCAGTCCATCGGCACGTGTCTTTTCCCAGAGGCGAGGGTGCCGACTGCTACAGGTACCGCCAACGGACAAACAGTCACTGTCTTACGCGACACCGGGTGCACGGGTGTTGTGGTAAAGGGAAGTCTCGTTAGGGAAGACCAAATGCTTGGTTGGAAATCCCATTGTATGTTGTTAAATAAAACAATCGATCACGTCCCCGTTGCCAGAATAGAAATAGAGACGCCCTTTCTGAATGGGACTGTGGAAGCACTGTGCATGGAAAACCCTATATATGATTTAACCATAGGAAATGTTGAGGGATCCAGACTCCCAACCCTCTCTGATTTCGGGTTTCCCATCGTGCAAGCCGTCGAAACTAGAGCGCAGGTGGATAAAAAGCCGCTACTTAAATTGAAAGTTCCGGAAGCCGTAACCGATATCTCACGTGATGAGTTTACGCGTGAGCAAAGTCAGGACGAGTCTTTAAGCGCACTCGTAGAGAGAATCTTGTCGGGTACCGCGAAATGTTGTAAGGGCGGTGGGAGCTCTAAATTCGTACGTACCAAGGGTTTAATGTACAGAGAATTTAGCACGCGGGAGGGGGGAAAGTATCTTCAATTAGTTGTCCCTCAGAAATTCAGGTCACATGTATTGAGAGTAGCGCACGAGTCTAGTATGGCAGGTCATTTAGGCACGAGAAAAACAACAGACAGAGTTTTAAGAGAGTTTTATTGGCCTGGAGTAAACGGTGACGTAGCACGATTTTGTCGGTCGTGCGACGTTTGCCAAAAGACTGTGTCAAAGGGAAGAAATACCAGAGTACCTTTAGGTAGAATGCCTCTTATAGATACCCCCTTTAAAAGGGTAGCCGTTGATATTGTGGGACCCATATTTCCTATTACAGATAGGAAAAACCGATATATCCTCACTCTAGTGGATTATGCTACTAGATACCCAGAAGCGATAGCATTACCATCAATTGAAACTGAACGCGTGGCTGAGGCACTTGTCGACATGTTCAGTAGGGTAGGGGTACCTGAGGAAATCCTCACAGATTGCGGAGCCCAGTTTACCTCCGAACTAATGTCAGAAATTAGTAGGCTGTTGTCAATTAAACAGTTGCGCACTACACCGTATCACCCCATGTGTAATGGATTGGTAGAGAGATTTAACGGCACATTAAAACAAATGCTACGTCGAATGTGCGCGGAGAAACCGCGAGATTGGGACAGATATTTGAACGCGATTTTGTTCGCGTATCGCGAGGTACCGCACGAGAGTTTGGGATTCTCGCCGTTTGAATTGCTATACGGTAGGGCAATTCGGGGTCCTATGCGGATTCTGCGCGAACTATGGTCAGGTGATGTCGCAGAAGGAGAGGTTAAAACCACCTACCAGTACGTCGTAGACTTACGCGAGAGATTAGAAAGCACGTGTCGGATGGCACACGACGAGCTTGTGAAATCTGGTCGCAAGTACGCGAAATATTACAACCGGGGAACTCGAAGTAGGAAATTCGACGTGGGTGATCGTGTGTTGGTGCTACTCCCTACTAGTAGAAACAAATTATTGGTCCAATGGAAAGGGCCGTATGAGGTTAAACAGGTCATGGGTGAAATGGATTACCGAATTGACATTGGAGGTAGGATGAGAATATTTCATGCCAATATGTTAAAGAGTTATGTGGTGAGACCTAGTCGTGGGAAAATGTAGGGGCTGATTACTTAAGCAGACTGTGATTTGCAAGTTTCTTTTTATTCCTTCATTGTATCACGTTATTGCTGTAATGTAAATAACGTCTCATTTCATATTTTTCTGTGTGACAATTCCGTGTTTTTTTTAAAAGTGTTTCCACTTTTTTTTGAAGGGGGGAGGTATGTCACGGAATTGTATACGACTCTGTTCGATATGTATATGAGGTCAAAAATCTAGTCTCGACTTCGTTACTGCGTACAGCCTTACCGAGGGTAGTTTATTATTTTTTCGGCTTTTTAGTTATTTCGACATAATGAGTGAACCCTCAGCTCATGCTGCATGTGCGAAATTGCCTGCAGTTTTAAAGTACCTAGCTGCGCATATCTGTCACAGCTAGGGGTATATAAGGACGAAATTATAAGACAGAAAACACATAACGATCCAGTCTTGTCGGAAAAGCTTCCATCCTAAACGGAGCAATCTATCAGCTAAAAGAGCTGACGTAGTGTGGTGACGTGGTGTGGTAACTGAAGTGGTGTGGTGCCATATTGTGCTGAAGTGTTGTGACGTAGTGTGGTGACGTGTTGTGCTGAAGTGGTGCAGTGTTGTGGTAACTGCGTGTGTGGTGCCATGTTGTGGTGACTACGTGTGTGGGCTTGTCTATGCTGACCGTGTAATGCCCGTGTGTGGTGCCTGTGTATGGTGCTTACGTATGCTGCATATATCTCGTCATATGGACGACGTAATATTTATTTAAATATCTTCTTTGCAGTCTCGTTATATGAACGACACCTGCATAATTTCATTCTACACAAATCTCGTCCCATGAACGAGAACTTCAGAACTTAGGGTTCACAATTGCATATATCTCGTCATATGGACGACGTATTATTTATTTAATATCTTCTTTGCAGTCTCGTTATATGAACGACACCTGCATAATTTCATTCTACACAAATCTCGTTCCATGAACGAGAACTTCAGAATTTAGGGTTCACAATTGCATGTCTCGTCATATGGACGACGTACTATTTATTTAATATCTTCTTTGCAGTCTCGTTATATGAACGACACCTGCATAATTTCATTCCAGTCTCGTCATATGGACGACGTACTATTTATTTAATATCTTCTTTGCAGTCTCGTTATATGAACGACACCTGCATAATTTCATTCCAGTCTCGTCATATGGACGACGTATTGTTTATTTAATATCTTCTTTGCATCTATCTCGTTATACGAGCCTTTTATATATATTCATATTTGTAAATTCATTCTTATACTTCTTTTTTGTCATTACGTTACTGAAATTCATAGTTCCATGTTAGGAACATTTATATAAATAGATTTTTCTTATATTTTGTAAAATATTGGTGTCAGAGTTGATTATTTAAAATTGCGTTTATAAAATAAACATCTTATTAACGCAGTTGTGTTCCGTGTCTTCACTAATCCAGTCCCGACTCGGTCTATCTTGTGACAGTGGTTCATAACACTTTTGTATATGTAGTCATGCAATCTGATATGTGTGTTCACATTTGAAACTGCCACATTTCGTGCTCTATTGAATGGTTTAATTGTTGCATTTATTCATACCCCAGTTTCCTTGAGAATCGTGTGCATGTAATTAACCGTGCTAAACAATATGTGAATTCATTTTTTTTTATCACTTACATTAGCGCCCTTGAAATGTAAACTTGTGGTTAGTGACAGTCTTGTCTTGCTAAAGTAAACATGTTGGTTTGTGCATCGTCTAAAAAGCGAATGAATAAAATGTTCAACTAATTTCCTTTTGATTCATTGTTACCCTAGAAACATGACTTCGCATTGCTATTTATACCGACGGAAATGTAGATAAAAGCGTTAAGTTTTATTTATATGACTGTTTAATTATTAACACATACTTGAACTATTTATCTAAGAAAAATTTTAAATCGGATTCAGCGAATGGACCCAATTGAGTTAGATAACTATGTTTAATACATTTTCACTCTCGTTCTGTCTTAGGGCTTATCTAAGTACTAATGGTAGTAGCGGAAATAACCAAAATTAACCATTTAACCATAGGAAAGAAGACCAGCATTCCCTTGTGTTAGGACAGAGGTACACAACCTTTTCGGCCAAGGGACAGATTGCATTTTCTAAGACAACTCGAGGGCCGCAAGCACTAAATTCTTTAATATAATTACCGTTCCCGGTCCAGATTTCTGCGTATTTTTTAAAAATTTATCCTGAGGGCCGGACAGAACAGGTTTTAGGGCTGCATCCGGCCCGCGGGACATATGTTGTGGTTATGCACCCATGTGTTAGGATATCACGGGTTTTTCAGGCACTGCTTGCTGGTAGTAATATATCCGTGTTCTGTATACGCGAAGTTAATTATCCAGACATGTAATAAATTAACCTCCCTGCATCAAATCCTTTAGTCAAAGTTTTGACAATATTTGCTGAGTAGAGTGTGACCTAATCGTTTTACTTAATTAACAGGTGTAATGAACTGTCTTTAATATAACATACTTTTATTAAGCCAAATAGTTATATTGACATTAGGTAATAAACTTGAAATTTATCAGATAATTTGAACTCAGTTAAAATTTACCTGCATAAAATCTTTTCACATCTACACCTCGTGACTTGTCAAACAGTTATAATTGTTGACACAAGTAACACAATACCAAAGAAAGATTGATTAAACCATTTATGCACGAGTCACGTTACATGACGCCTTACAGATAGAAACATGAGTGTTCTCTTGTGTGTCTCTCTCTCTCTCTCTCTCAGATATAAAATTGTTTAATTCCTTTTTAGAACATTTGCATATTAAAAGCACAGGGAGAGGGAACTTTGCCGCATTTTGTACATTAGCAATTCCATGGTATCTGATGCAATAACACCATATACTAAAGAACGTTCGACTCAAATAACATCAAGAAAATATATACATGCTAAAATTTTCTACGACTCTTGAGACTGTCTGGCAATAAAGTCAGAAATGATGATGAAGAAATACGATGATAATCCAATTGTACTAAATATGAAACTACAATCGTCCCACTGAAAATGTACCTTTAAAATGTACCTTTAAAAACAATTTGATGATAGACACATTGTTTAGGTCACTTGAGTGCAAATATACACCGACACTGCGAAAAACAACGAAACAAAAACTCTTTAACTTAAAAAATCATTATCTTCTCTCTCTGTCTTTCTTTCCGTCTTCCATTCTTTCTTTTTCAAATTCTTTTTTTTTGTTATAATGGATTTAACCGACAGATCTTTCACTTTATGTTTCCGTTTTCTGCTGATATCTATTTTTCTATGCATTATATTCTGTTTTCTTTCACTTTATGTTTCCGTTTTCTGCTGATATCTATTTTTCTATGCATTATATTCTGTTTTCTTTCACTTTATGTTTCCGTTTTCTGCTGATATCTATTTTTCTATGCATTATATTCTGTTTCTTTAAACATATTATTCAAGAAACATAAAGATAAATGTATAATCCTGATAAGACATGCGTTACAACCAGACACTCTGACATTAATACTCGGGTCAATTGTTGTAATTGTTGTTATGTATAATTTGTATGCAGTAAAATGATATAAATTCCATTTATCGTGTCATCTTTCATATTACAAAACATTTATATCATATATATTTAATAATCGGTTATTTCGCTCCAGGACACAAATGAATATGTACTGAAAATTCACCTGCATATATTTGTGCACACATCTATCCCGCGGTGCATATGTAAGGGATATTACGACGGGCTGGTGTCAGGGTACATGTAAACATTGTTTTATTGTACGTACAGAAAAGACTCTTTAATCTAAGTAACCATGGTCGCCTGATGATATCTATAATTTTCTTCACACCGTTTATGATATTGCAGACTACGCAAAGTATTTTAATTCACTTCATTTACAAGTTGGATTTACACCAAAAAGTCAATAAAGAATTTTTTATTTTGTATCCCTGTTTATGTGCTTTAATTATTTTGTGAATAATAAAAGTTCAGTCAAGTTTACTTTTTACGTCAGAGATAGGGAGTGACTGGTAAGGGTCTGAAACTGCTTTAAATTGTGACCTTTCACGATTTCCTTCTCGAGAAAAAATCTGCACGTATGATCTCATGCTTCTAGCCAATCAAATTTCTTTTAAAAAGATATAGAATTATAATTATATCATTCGGAAAGTTCTTGATTTATGGATCCTACTTATAACAGGCAAGTGTTTGTATATTAACTCATGTGGAGTCTGTTATGTCATCTAGTTCAACACTGATTTATTTTCATCCATTTACAAAACTTGCTGATAATATATATGGAAGTGAATGACCTGCCATGTGCCAATTTTTCATCGCTGAGAAGGTATGGTTTATAAGGACAGTTACAGATAATGTGTTTAAAATGTCTTTACCTGAGGGTAACAGGTGGAAATGCTTCCTAGTCGACATTATATCAAAATCATATTCATCTTCACTTCGAAGCCTTTATGAAAATTTATTTGCATTCGTGCCTCTAAAACAAATTGCTTGAAATTTATAATGAGCTTGAAGTGTCCATCGTGGGAAGTGCTATTCGTGGAAAGTGTTTTGCGTGGAGAGTGTTTTTCGTGGGACCAATCATGAATGTATTTTTCGGTCAGATATTGTCTTAAAGTATCATACTATCCTATGTTGTATGTGTATGGATTATCAGAGTTATAATTTATCCCCTAACTGGAAATGACCACAGGTCATTATTCTTGTCGTAAACTGCAAATATTAATTTCCAACACACAATGGCATCGTTATTCATGTGGTAAATTTTAATTATTCCTGTTCAATACACAATGGCATCGTCAGTTATGTGGTAAATTGTAATTATTCATTTCCAGCACACAATGGCATCATTTTTCATGTGGTAAAGTTTAATAATTTCCAACAGATTCTGTTGTTGATATTATTTTTAATAATAATAATAATAATAATAATAATAATAATAATAATAATAATAATAATAATGATAATAATAATAATGTTATTATTATTATTATTATTATTATTATTATTATTATTATTATTATTATTAAGTCAATACAAGGGATTAAAATCTGCAAATTATATTTACACATCCCGTCACACATTGCACTATTGTTATTATTATTATTATTATTATTATTATTATTATTATTATTATCATCATCATCATTACTATTCTTAATTTATATTATTATTATTATTATTATTATTATTATTATTATTATTATTATTATTATTGAGTAAATACATGGCATTAAAATCTCGCAAATTAGATTTACACATCCTATCAAATTTCACTATTGCTATCATCATTATTATTATTATTATTATTATTATTATTGTTGTTGTTGTTGTTATATTATTATTATTATTATTATTATTGTTGTTGTTATATTATTATTATTATTGTTGTTGTTGTTATATTATTATTATTATTATTATTATTATTATTATTATTATTATTATTATTATTATTATTTTAGAATGTGCGAGATGAATCGCACGTATTTATATATTCGGTTTAGGTTAAAACAAAATAATTACTTTCAGAAAATCAGTCATGACATAACGTTCGCTTGAATCAAACTTGATTAACAGAACGAAAGTTGAATTCCATGTTCAAGTTAATTAATTTATTTATTCAATCATTGAAGAAAAATTGTTCTCAATATATAGATTTCTGCTGGCGAAGAATTTTATTACAGTACATGTAATGAAAAGGAACAGCAGGAACAGAATGTTTATACTGCTCATACTGAGCGCCGAATGCTCTACGCTTTACCACTCGCACGTCATATAATATTCATACTCTTTAATTCTCACACATAACATAACATTCATACTCTTTAATACTCACACTCAACAAAATATTCATACTCTTTAATACTCACACTCAACAGAATATTCATACTCTTTAATACTCACATATAACATAATATTCATACGCCTTACCACTCGCACATCATATAATATTTATACTTTTTAATACTCACACAGAACAGAATACTCATAATCTTTAATTCTCACACAGAACAGAATATTCATACTCTTCAATACTTACACAGAACAGAATATTCATACTCTTTAATTCTCACACATAATAGAATATTCATACTCTTTTTAATACTCACAATCAACAGAATATTCATACTCTTTAATACTCACACAGAACATAATATTCATATGCCTTACCACTCGCACATAATATAATATTCATACTCTTTAATACTCACACAGAACAGAATATTCATATTCTTTAATTCTCACACAGAACAAATATTCATACTCTTCAATACTTACACAGAACAGAATATTCATACTCTTTAATTCTCACACAGAACAAATATTCATACTCTTCAATACTCACACAGAACAGAATGCTGATACTCTTTAATACTCACACAGAACAGAATATTCATACTCTTTAATTCTCACACAGAACAGAATATTCATACTCTTTAATTCTCACACAGATCAAATATTCATACTCTTCAATACTCACACAGAACAGAATGCTGATACTCTTTAATACTCACACATAACAGAATATTCATACTCTTTAATACTCACACAGAACAGAATATTCATAATCTTTAATACTCACACAGAGCAGAATATTCATAATCTTTTTAATACTCACACAGAACAGAATATTCATAATCTTTAATACTCACACAGAACAGAATATTCATAATCTTTAATACTCACACATATCAAGATACTCATACTCTTTAATACTCACACACAACAGGATACTCTTTCTCTTTTATACTCACACATAACAGAATACTCATACGCTTTAATAC
Source organism: Unio pictorum (assembly GCA_030141615.1). Classification (NCBI taxonomy): domain Eukaryota; kingdom Metazoa; phylum Mollusca; class Bivalvia; order Unionida; family Unionidae; genus Unio; species Unio pictorum. Next base: position 6,421,185 of record JARLTB010000214.1, read on the forward strand.
TCACACAGGACAGAATATTCATACTCTTTAATACTCACACAAAATAGAATGTTCATACTCTTTAATACTCACACAGGCCGCATAATGCATATAATCTTCACTAATTATGCATATAATATAATGGTCATATTCTTTGCTATGCAAGTAGTTAAATAATTGTATTCTTTACTACTCACACAGAGAGCAGAGCATTCATACTCTTTTCAAATTCTTGAGAATGTTAATTTTAATGGAGAGTACTTTGGGTTCTTTCTTTCAGCAAGATGAACAGCTATTCATCTGTAAAACAAATGAGTACGACACCATGTCTTCTGTTTTAAGGTAAGTGTGACTGTGAAATAATTGACTTACCTGACCAACCTGAATTTTACTTTTTAACAAATGTTTATCTACCTATATGCCTAAAACAAAATGAAAGGTTATATTTGTTGCAAGTGGTAGATAGCTGAGGAAACTGCCTGTGTTTGTTGAACTACTGTAGAATTCACATGCACAGCCAACGCAAGGGAAGCTTTTCGCCTGTACCATGTGAGTCACATGGAAAGGGCACAAAATCGAATTGTATGCTTGGTGTAGCGATGGGGTGCATCACAAGCTGGTGAAAAAAAAAAGAATGCAGTTTGTGGAGCTATTGTATGTAGCAACTGAAGACATTAAGAAGAAAACCCTATTTAGATATAGACTCTCTCATAGTATATCTATGGCATAAGGTAGTTTGTTCAAGTATGGAAGGTCAAGGTCAAAATTCATTAGGAGATTGGGTCCATACACGGAATACATATAGAACAGGTAAGACAGTAACAGGTAAGACAGTAACAGGTAAGACAGTAATAGGTAAGACAGTAATAGGTAAGACAGTAACAGGTAAGACAGTAATAGGTAAGACAGTAACAGGTAAGACAGTAATAGGTTAGACAGTAATAGGTTAGACAGTAACAACTTGCTTACACTAATACTACGGAACTGAGTGATTACCACATATACATATGCAGCTGGTTATGCTACTCTTTTACAGTTTCCACACAGATGGCTCTGTTTTCACCACGTCGTAATTTCGTGATACCTCTTCCAGCGCAAGGCTGAGCACCCTTTTTTAGGATGTACGGCCTGATCATGTTTCTTCCTCGACAGTATCGTGATTCTTATACGAAGGAAATCCGGGCGTTTTTCGCCAAGTCATGTCGAACTGAGTTCCAAACAACATATATAACTTGCTTCTGAACTCTTTGCAGCGATGCGCGAACTTGAATGGTTAGAATTCCGTGACTCTCTCTTTCTCTAACGAGATGTTTGTTATCGTCCCAAATAAGCAGAACAACCAGGAGCGGCTTAGCTAACCCTCTGTATTCTCAAAGCATGTCGACACTTAACAATCCCTTGGGAGCGTTATGTCTTCTTGAAGGAAGACAATCCCTGGAGTCTCGATTTAGTCTGTTATCTACTCGGCGCATTTCTGGGCAGTAGATGTAGGCTTTCGAAAAGTGCCGCCTTACGACTAGGAAACACATGACATACATGGGGTTGTGTAAGCTTGCACGTCTTGGCTAGCGTTTTCCAACAGGCAGACAATCTTTGGAAATGGCTGAACTGACACTGAGGGTTGGAAACATGGTCTACAAAGCGCTATTAGTAATGTTAATTATGCACAAATCTATTGTCGGGTTTGTCAACAAAGATGTCAAAGCCATTCATCAGTTTAAAACCAACCAACAAGTCTGTCCAGGTGGAACAGCCGCCATTAAAGGCCAAAGACATCGGCCCCACACGAACAATGATTGAGAGGGTTTTATTATGGTTGCCAACTTCATCTTCGAATCCTTCCGTCTTGCTGCGTAAGTGCATGTTGATGGAATAACAAGAGATGAGACAAAACATGTCTGTATTACCTGTGAGGAGAGAGAGGACTTATCCGCCAGAGGTACATTGTTAACAGTGTTCGGATCAGCAATTCAGCAACTTGGTCTCCCGCAACGGCTTCTTTTTGACAATTTCTTCCTTCAAGAAGACATAACGCTCTTCCGAATTTGGCGCGTTCTGCTTGGCGACATTGTGAACATTCAGCATGCATGAAGCCATCTTTCAGTTTGTGAGGTGCTCAAGAACGAATTCATGCAGGCCACAAGCGGTTGACCGCCTCCTTATGGAAGTCAGATCTTCCTTACTTGAATGCGTACTAGAACAGAAGAAACCGTGTGTGGCTTCAGTCTCACGCAATAACTTACCATCGACGACAAATAGGATAAAAAGAAGGTTGAAAGGCTTATATAAGCAATCTAACCACGGAAGTGCACCGTGAAGGAAATAAAACAGTTATCGAGTCAAACAACCGAGTTCTCTATGCTAAGCCGCCGAAAAAACAAATCGATACATCTGCATCAATGTCCCCGATTCTAGCTTTAGCACGACAACCAATCTCAGTGCGTAAGCTGTGGAGTGGCACTGAGATTAACTTAACATCCCTTTGCGGCCTCGGCAGGTTTCCAGATGCTCTGTTACGGCCCCTCAGGATGTGTCAAGACACAGCAGTTTCTGAATCTTCTGCCATGCAAAATAAATTATAATGTGCTCTACATAGATGCACCCGACAAAGACGAACTGAAATGACACGACATTGTGCGACAAACCAACAGGACCGCCTTTATGTCGCAGGTCAAGATGTTGACTGAGACCACATTCGAGAAACCCATTGAGGGAACACTTGCCACAATTATGGACCCCGCGACTTTAATCTCCAGTATCGAACAGGACCATGATGGACACGACCAATACAAAAAACATCATCCATGGCGATCTGATAGGATCACTCTACACGTCTGTTTTACACATGCAAAAAGCAATTATTAAAAACGCTAATATATTGACCCTCTTCCAAGTGGCTGATTTTATGGTCCAAAGTACTTGCACACGACTTTTGTATCACTATACATACTGGCACTAGCTTTGTCACATCGTTAACAAAACAAATCACAAATCCCAAGTACTGTCTTCTTAAAATCCCAACTTAAACTGTTCATCATTCTTGTCCTCTAGTTTTGCAGACAAATTACTTATCGAACAATCGCGTAAGTTTTGAACATAAGACCTGGGTTATAAATGTATTCCGATATTCTTCAGGAATCTAAGAAGCAAATGCTACAAGGATGCGTGTATCTCCTGTAAGCCTTCAAGATGTAATACAAGTTGAAGGAAACTATACATACTCAGATCAGAATCTTTCACTGTTAAAATGTTTTATGTAATATTAATTATTTGTTATGACATTATTTGGCGTTAAAGAAGAGCAACAAATCGGAGACCTTCCTTCCAACGACGCAAATATGGAGTTATTTTTACTATACAAGTCACTAAACCAGTCTACGTTTAATTTTAAACACGCGGTCTTCATGAATGAAATAATGTCATAGCAAATGTAATTTGTTTTTCTTAAGTATGTGCAAATGCATATATTCTAAAGGTTGCAAGGCAATGGAAATTATGTGGCGTACAATAAATGAAATATAAGAGAGAGAGAGAGAGAGAGAGAGAGAGAGAGAGAGAGAGAGAGAGAGAGAGAGATTACCTCACCTTTGCTTCAAACTGTGTTAATTTTCTAAATGACAATTTTATTAATACAAGCCACACACTATTTCCTCCAGCACTCATGTTTATGATTTTGTTCGAAAAGAAGCTCTCTTAAGTGATCCAGACCAACATATAAATAACACCAAAAGCTAATTAAAACAGCTCTACTGTTCTTTCTTCTTTATTGTCGTGAAAGAATGCTAATATTTTTTATTTGTGACCTGTCATGACTCTAAAGTCCGTAGTTGTCAAGCAATTCATGTTCAAAGTAAGAAAAATGTGTAGTTGTCATGGAGTAATCGTCTTTTTTTTGTGTTTGCTCAGTACTCGAGGAAAACTGTTGACACCATTTTTTTGTTCCCCGTGGAGGCAAATTTTGTAGTGTTTCTCGAAATATCTGGTAACGATGCTCCGTTGGCTTCCCGCCGACTCCAGTGTCCCTCATACACACAACGAGCAAAAATAAACTGGTGGCTCGGGGTCAGCACACCATAAAGATATGCACTTCGTAAGTCTTACCTGATTCAAAGACATTTTCCCCCCAGCTAAGGAATTGTTATTTTATTTCCTTCAAGTTAGCATGTTCACCCAGAAACCTGAATTACCATTTGTTTCGCAAGAAAACCGTTTGGAAATTTGGAAATGCTATAGCTAGCGCAGTCCCTAAATGTCATAGCCTTTTCAAATGTGAAATGTTTTATCAAGTATTATTATAGAACCAATAATTATGATGTATGATAAATACACGCTTGTCTGTAAATGATTGTCTTTAAGTCTAACTAAAAAATGTAGATTATATGAATGAAACGTTATGGTCCGTCTTAAGCTAATACATAGAAAATGAAGGTCGACAAGTTTAGAAAAATATATTTAAAATGAACTGGAACATAAAGTTAATATTTTTTATCCAGGTTGATCAACTGCTGAAAGGACTAAAGTGTTTATGCTCTATGTGGGACGGTAAAACCTTTTTTTGAAGGACTGCAAACAAATGTAATGGTCCTTCTTGGATATCTAAAATCTTATTGACATGTCCGTATTGATATTTATTACCCCATTAAGATAGCTTTATTGAGGAATTTACGTGTTGAAGATCAATTGATCTTTATTTATATCCCACAATTCACGCTTTTCAAACCACAATAATAAATAGTAGGGATTATTCTGACAAGTTAAATAAGATTGCAGTTCTTCCTCTTTGATACTAAAGCTGGCGCACTCAAAGCCTTGATAAAACATAGCGAAACATGATAAAAAAAAAATGGCGGGATAGGATACAATATGGCGGTACAGGGTCCTTATCTGCGCATTGACTATGATTCTTCCTACTGTTTCCAGGGATGACCCAGTATTAGGCATAATATTTAAACAATGCCAGGCTGTTGGTTTAGTCAGGCTATTGTTTTAGTCTTCTTGCTGGATGTGTTGAAGAAAAAAAATAGACGGAAATGTAAAGTGACACATACAAAATGGTTATACTACTTTGAATGTAAAACAATAGACATAAAAACAAAACATAAACGCCTATTAAAAATATAATGGCGAAATTCGTAGAGCTCGCACATGTATGGCATCCTTTGGAGTGTTAGAACATGCATCTCAGCGCGGCTTTAAACTCAAAGAAAAGAAGGCTTCCAGGGTCTGACCAAAAGATTGTGGACCCACCACATGAAAAAAGAAAGAAAAAAAAAAAAGGAAAAAAAAAAAACAACAGAATCCTTTGATAAACGATGAGTGATGCAAAAAGGTGGACAAATCAGAAAATTGTGTTAAATTCATGCACAATAAGGTGAAAGAAAGAAAGAAAGAAAGAAAGAAAGAAAGAAAGAAAGAAAGAAAGAAAACGGTACAATGATAATCTGAATGCAAAGAACGAAGAAGAAAAAAAAGTAAAATATCGAAAGGGTATAGTGATTATTTAACTTTACTAGCAAAAACCATAGAGTAGATTTAAAAAATGAAACTTAATACATTTTTAATTTGAATGTACTCATTCTCAACTTTCCAGCTAAAATTATGATTTTAGCCAGAGCAATAGATTGTGAAGAGTGGTGTCCCTTGTTATCGCGGCGTCATAACTGCGGGTGCTGTCGAATAGGCCTACAGATATATATATATATATATATATATATATGTACGTTAATCGTTACATTTACCTTGAATATCTTGTGATATCAATATCATCAGTTTTCATTGTTTAAATTTCATACTTATTCCATTTAAACATACGATGGGATGCAAACAGTCATATATCAAATTCTAGATAACAAGTATGTGATCTCCGTTCCCGTGACCATACCATATTATTGAAATCCCAAGGGATGACATTAATAAATTAAAAAATATAACATTATCTTCTTCATTTTAAAAATCGTGGTTTAGGAAAGAAATGTTTGCGTTCCTCATTCTATCCATATGGTCATTATCCTATTCTTCTGCCTCTGCCACTTTTTTGAATTATTCCGACCCCCCAAACCCTACCCCAGCAAACTCAAACCCATGCCATATTCAAACATTGTTCATGAAAATGGATTCAGTAATGAGAATAATTGCCCGGAAGTGCCAAGAATTTATTCTTTTATTGGAAATGATGGAAACAAGTTGTAATTTGGATTAAATATGATTCAGTTACAATGTGTAACTGAAGAAAACAAAATATTTTCTGGTATCCCTTAAAAAATAAAAATCTACATTTAATGTAACAAGTGACCCAGAAAATTACCTATCAAACTAAACACAAATATCAAACTAGTCACTAGTGGTCATGTGTAATTGTTTTTTAATGATATTTTCTATAAAGAATTTTGTGCTAATATTTTCATTTCAGGAGCATAAATAGAAAACAGTTTTAGATTTGTAGAATTTTAAATACAAGACATGCATTAAGTAATAATGTCTTTCAGTTAACTGATGATCTTCACTTTTTTTTCTATTTAGATTATGTGTGTGATTTGGATTTTGGATTTTTAACATAGTTTTTAAATAAAAATCAGTCATATCGCTATGATGTCTGCAGTGTGACAGTTTATAGTGATGTATAGCAATGGGGTATCATGGCTGCATATATGTATCAGTCACATTATCCAGACATCAGGCATTCCAGACCTAACACTGACATCTTAGTGCTAAATGCCAGGCGAGGCAGCTGTTAGTACTATTTTTGTAATTTTTTTGTGCATTGAACTTTTCATCCACATGTAAGTTTTCATTCTATTAGGTCTTGTACATGGTGTACTTCAAATGATGAAGGAATTCATCTAATTAAGTCCTTGTTAGTTTTCTTCATTTAGTTCATCATCTAATTTAGTTATTGTCAGTTCTTTCTATTCATCAGCAGATTCAGTCATTATTAGTTCTGTCCATTTAGTTCATCTAATTGAGTCATTGTTAGTGATTTTCTTATACTTCCTCATTTGTAGCCATTGTCAATTTAATTATTCAGCTAATATTCATGCTTCCTTGGATACACTATATAAAAATGTATTCTTGGTTTCAATATGTGTTCTGTCAGTATATATATATCTTCCAAGGAATTCATTATAAAGGTATTATTCAATGGTAGATACCAGTAAGTTTTTAGGGTAGATACCAATAGATTTTTAGGGTAGATAACAATGAATTTTCTTACGGTAGATAGCAATCAAATTGTAATGGTAGATAAAAATGGATTTTAAATGGTAGCTAACAATGGATATTTTGTGGTAATTATCAATGAATTCTGGTAGATTGCAATGGATTAGAAAATGAAAATAATTTACCAGGCCTAAATTGACTTCAGCTAAAAGACTAAAAGTTAATTTTGCAGAGCCAGTAGCATATAAGTCAAACTTTTCAACGTATTAAACGTTTCATTGAAGTTCACATGAAGATGGTCTTTCCATTGACTGTTTCATTAATGGTCATCTAAGCATAATAAATCTAACATCAAGAAAAATTATCCGTTTCTCCTTTAATTAATTAATTCCCCTCTCATTAGAAGAAATTTAGAATATGCTTCTGAAGAAATTGTAGTAAAGCAGCCAGAGCTAAAATTTTGATGTATACCAAATAGATTTTGAACATTTATACATTAGAGTAAAATTTTCCAGTTTTGAAATTTTATAATAATTTTAAATGTCAGATTATGATTAAGTTGATTTTTATTTCACTGAAATTTTGCTTTCAGGATGCAGTACAAGACAGAATAAGAAGTAGCCTGCCCTTTGACCAGTCTACTCTGAAATTCTGGCTCGGTGATCTGTGAGCATTTTTATTCTGTGCAATATTCCTGGTTTTATACAGATTTTACTGTGGTGCAGCTTAAGATGGACACAGTTATCTCCCTTCATTCTACAAGGAGGTATTGTGATATTGTCTATTTTGTCTTTATCTTTTAGTTCAGAAACAGATCAATGAAAACCAATACACATATCAAAAATGAAAACTAGTGCACATACCTGGAGGAATTTGTTTTGTTCTTAGAGTGTATCAGTTATAAAATCCGATGGATTGTTAACTTCACTGATTTGCATGATGAAATCCTCTTGTGTAGATTTATATTGTTTTGAATACACAAATTACCAGTTTAAACAGGAGTGTATTAAGCAGTACTAAAGCCATGACATTTTTTATAATATGGATCTTTTGTTAAGTATACAGCTTTTTGTTTTATAAATAATAATAAGTGCTTATATTAGCATGTTTAGAATTAAAATACTAAATTCCATTATCTATTAGAAACACATGCATGCTCATGATATATCTTCTTAAATACTCTAATATTTTCAGCTGATTTTACATGTAGTGGAAGCTTATTCCACAGAACTGTACCAGAGTATTGAAAACTCTTTTTGAATTGCTCTGTTCTTGGTTTTGGTACTAGAAGGTTTCCATGTGAGATTGGTCTCGACTGGTATTGTGTTGAAAAAGGCCTGAATAAGTCCTGAAGATACTCTGGTGCAGTTCCATGTAGACATTTATATAAAAGAACTGCCTTGTGAAAATCTATCCTGTCATATATTGTGAACCATTTGAGTTCTGTAAATAATGCTTTTGAGGGATGATCAACAGATGTATCTAAAATTACACGTGCTGCTCGTTTCTGGAGTTTATAAATCCTGTCAAGCTCAGATTTAGCACAGTTTCCCCATACATTAGAACAGTATTCCATTGTTGGAAGAATATATGACTTGTAGTATAGATTGCGAGTTTCCATAGGTAAATATTTCTTGATTCTGCTGAGAAGGGCAATTTTGGATGACAGTGTTTTACAAAGCTTATCAATATGGTCATTCCATAATAAATTATTATCTATGGACACACCTACAAGCCTTTCATGTTTGACATTTTCTAATGGATGATTATTTATTGCAAGATATAAATTTGGGTTCCCTGACTTGAGTAGCTTTTGTGTCATCCCCAGAATCATACATTTTGTTTTACCTTCATTAATTACCATCCTATTTTGTTGTGCCCAGTTTTGGACTCTAATAAGGTCTGAGTTTAATCTTGTTTGGATAACTTCAGCATCAGAAATAGATGTATACAAGGTTGCATCATCTGCAAACAAATCTGTATTGGTGTATTCATTATTTAATGTTAGATCATTGATATAGATAAGGAAGAGAAGAGGGCCCAAAACTGAGCCTTAAGGGACTCCTGAATGAATAGTGCGAGTTTCAGAGCTAATATTGCCAATGCTTACTTGTTGAGACCTATGGTTTATGTATGATCTAAACCAGTTTAAAGAAGGATTGTCAAACTTGTAACAGTTCAACTTTTGCAGCAGAATTTCATGATCAACAAGATCAAAAGCTTTCTTGAAGTCGAGGAAAACAATCCCAGTCATATGCCCATTATCCATTTCCTTCAGCCAAAGATCAATCAATTTGGTAAGTTCTGTTTGGCACGAGTGGTACTTTCTAAATCCTGATTGTGCTTTATGAAATAAAGAGTTTGTTTCAAAAAATTTATAGACCTGAATGGCTACATGCTTTTCAAACAGTTTTGACAATACAGGTAGAATTGATATTGGTCTGTAATTTCCTGGATCCTCCTTTTCTCCTTTCTTAAAGATAGGTGTAACCTTTGCACATTTCAATTTTTCTGGAAAATTACCACTCATTATACTTAAATTTATAATACGTTAGTGACTTTGTTATTACTGGTCCAGCAATTTTAAGAATTCGTGGACCAATACCATCAAATCTAGAGGATTTATTAATATTCAACTTAATTAGCATATCAAAAACATCTGCTTCACTGACATTAGCTATTGAATAATAATGATCTTCAGGAATTTTAGCTCTTATAAATAACAGTAGAGCATCAAGTTCAATTGGGATGTTAGTCTGGTTCTGAATACTGTTACTGGAGATGGTTATAAAGAAATTGTTGAACATATCCACAATGTCTTAACAGATGTTGCTATATCATCATTTTGCTTAAGTCTAGGGGGAAGACCACTGTTCTTGGGTGGGTTCGGTTCTTTTAGATGCTTCCACAATGTTTTGGTACTCTTACTTTCATTAATAGCCTGTTTATAGTAGTTCTCTTTTGCCTTAGTTATCAGATGCTTAATTTTATTCCTTTACTTTCTATAGCTTTTCATGTCTTTTTTCTTGTGGAAATTATCTCTTAGGTGCCTAGCCTCATTGATCTCAGGGGTAATCCACTTGGGTGTAATTTTGTGTTTAACCCTTTTTGTTTTAATTGGGGCATGCTTGTCTAAGGCTGCATTGAACATCCGATACCATTTGTCTAAAGCAGTGTTGACATCAGCTATATCGCAGACTGATTGAAAGGGTTTTCAAACTAAATCATTTAAGAACATTTCCTCATCAAACTGTTTAAAGTCCCTGTATCGTATTTCAATGTGTTGCCCATTTTTAGATGATTTCGGAACATGTCTAGTTATACAGACTGGGTAGTGGTCACTCAGTGCATACACTGGCACATTATTTCACTTATATTTTCAGGTTTATTAGTATAGACATGATCAATGATAGTAGCACTTTTATCTGTAACTCTAGTTGGGGTGTTAATTAATTGAGTAAATTTGTAAGTTTCAAAGTTACTTATCCATGCTAATGGTGGAGTTTTCATGTAGTCAATGCTAAAATCACCCAAGATGATAGTTTCTAAAATGTAAAACAAGAAAGAAAAAAATTCACTCTTTTTAATGTTGTATTATCACCACAAACAAAATAGTATACTATATATATATATATATATATATATATATATATATATATATATATATATATATATATATATATATATATATATATATATATATATATATATATAACAGTCATTGCAACAGGACTTGATATTCATACATGAATACATTGCATGGTATGATTTGATTGAATAATCATACATGAATACATTGCATGGCATGATGTGATTGGATAATCATACATGAATACATCGCATGGCATGATGTGATTGGATAATCATACATGAATACATTGCATGGCATGATGTGATTGGATAATCATACATGAATACATTGCATGGCATGATGTAATTGGATAATCATACATGAATACATTGCATGGCATGATGTGATTGGATAATCATACATGAATACATCGCATGGCTTGATGTGATTGGATGAATACATTGCATGGCATGATGTGATTGGATAATCATACATGAATACATCGCATGGCTTGATGTGATTGGATAATCATACATAAATACATCGCATGGCATGATGTGATTGGATAATCATACATGAATACATTGCATGACATGATGTGATGTATTGCATACTGTTACATTATTGTGTTACTTAGCAAAAAGTTGAACATTTAGTAATGAGCATCCAGTGGAAAGTTGTGGCTGATCCCTACAATCCAGGTAGTCATGAGCTTTGGATATATTAAATCTAGTTGTATGCCATTTAGATTGTCTCAATGATCAAGTATTTTTTATTTACATTGGGTTTTTTTATAAGCAGATTTGCTGTTATCAGTAGATCTACTTGAATTTATTGCAATTATTTTTTATCTTTTTTCTTGAAAGTTAAGTTTAGTTTTAACATGATCATTTCAGAGCTTTCTGCTCCTCTGGGTTGTAAGGATGAAGCTGAGAGAGCCCGTTATGCCGGATGTATTCATGTCCGGAAGCAGTGGTCACACAAGTCCTATCCCCCACAATTCTAGTCCCATCTCCACGTCATCCTCTACCCTTCTTGATGAACAGGTCATTGAAGAGGTTGCACGACTCTCTGAAGAAAAGAGTAGAATCATCAAAGGTAGGAAGGGTTGGTTTTGTAGGTTTTGTGGGTTTAGCTCCATTTTGATTGTTGTTATAGATGCTTTACATGTAATACCATTTTTGTTGGTTTAGCACCATTTTGATTATTGTTGTAGATGCTTTAATGCAATTTTTGTTGTTATTGTGTGTTTTAAGCCATTTTTCAGCATATAATGGGCTGTACGTGGTAGCCAGTATATTTGTAGAGAAAGAACCTGGCAAATCCCCGGGAAAAACCACTGACCAGCAGGAAGCGACTGAAAAGCTTTCACATGTTACTCATGTTTACTGAGGGGAAAATGTAGGATGACCATGATTCTAGCCCTAACAGAATTTCCAGAATTATTCTCTAAGTAGAAGATGCAAATGTGTCAATCTGAGTCCCATCCAGAGAATAAATGGTTCTTCTTGTAAAACATGTCAAACTAAAGTTTTTATTCATCTTAAATTTTAAATAACATTTTACTACCAACAAAATGTCTTCATTTGAAATATGGCATCATGCTCAAATGTCTATACCTGGCTTTAGAAAAAACAAAATAATTATAAAGTATCTCAAGTTTGGATTTAATATTCTCGCATGTAAAAGATTGCACAGCATTCTTTCACAAGGCACAAGAATATGTCATATTGATGTATAAGTTGGATTTCTGGAAGCAATTGATGGCCAGCTCCTGGACAAGGCAGAGAAATATATCTGTCTATACGTATATCAGATAAAACATAATATATTGTTATAGTCTAGTTGTCATGACGACTGTCACGGAATAAGGCAATAAATAACTCAGTTATGCCTTAGAACGATTCAACCATTGGAAGCAAGAAATTTTAAAGGAGCAACAAAGCGTGTACCATTAAAAAAAAATTATTTTGACTTTCTTTACACTAGGCAAATATTATATTTGCACCGGTCATGTGGTATCACCGGTCATGTGATATCAGTCCGTAACAGTATACTATTAAAGGATGTCATCATTTCTCCTCATATTTCCCATTAAATGCCGCCAAAGAAGATGATAAGCAAAGGACATTGGATATTTTTTTTCATGATTCAACTTTCACTGATCAGCAGCATTTGATTTCTTTATCTGATGTTCATGATGCAAACCTATGCACAGCCTGCAGCGCAATGCATAAATTACCAAAATCTTAGACAGTTTCAGCGAAAGTAGCTAAAAATGTACTGGTGGCTGCAAAATGACAATGGCTGTACAAATAAAAATGGGGACTTTATGTATTGTGAGATATGCACAGACAATAAAAATGGGGACTTTATGTATTGTGAGATATGCACAGACAATAAAAATGGGGACTTTATGTATTGTGAGATATGCACAAACAATAAAAAGGTAAATTAACAAGATTGCTAGGAACATAAATTTTCAAACTTAGTGTTAACTAGACATGCAGATCATGCTGACCACAAAATATGTCTAATAGCCCCAGAGTTATGAAATAACTTTGAACAAATGTAGATCAAAAGTCAGGTCATATCAAGATATAACTGACTTACTACATATCATATCAAGACATGTGACTTGTATCATATTGAGACACATGTACCATGATATGTATCATATCAGGGCACATGACTTGTATTATATCAGGGCACATGAGTTGTATCATACTGGGACATATTTATTATTTTTATCATATCATCAGGATGCATGTATCATGGTGTATATCAAATTGGAACCTAGGCTTCTTCATATGTATCCCATTACATCATAGGCAGTACATGGTACTTTGCTCAGAGATTTAGAAGACGTGAAGAAGAGACCCATCAAGAGAGAAATTATATAAATTATCACCATTGCCCAGCTTAAAGATTTTGACACCCATTCAATGAAAAGACTGGCTTTTTTGTCAAAGTTGCCTATAGAAAACAAGTGTACAGTTTCTTCATTAAATAAATTATTGAGGCATAAGAAAGAGCAATTGTGGTTTCATTCAGTATCTACAGCTGGCACCAATACCAATACTACTTTGTTATACTAATGTTACTGCAGTTGTTACTAATACTAACAGTACTAGTGAATGTAACTTTAACAACAACACAAACAGCAACATCTAAGGGGAAATCAATGTTTGATAATGAAGTATCTTAGATGATTTGTTTGCTAATTACTAAAACAGGTTAAAAATATAAATTATGGTGATGTATTTATGATAAATACTAATGAGATAGCACTTCCATTTTTCATCCTTCTCTTTATGCTGGGGGTATATATTAATTGCTGTGTCTATCCTTTCTGTAGGGGTGGGGGTATATATTAATTGCTGTGTCTATCCTTTCTGTAGGGGTGGGGGTATATATTAATTGCTGTGTCTATTCTTTCTGTAGGGGTGGGGTATATATTAATTGCCGTGTCTATTTTTTCTGTAGGGGTGGGGGTATATATTAATTGCTGTGTCTCTTCTTTCTGTAGGGGTGGGGGTATATATTAATTGCTGTGTCTACCCTTTCTGTAGGGGTGGGGTATATATTGCTGTGTCTATCCTTTCTGTAGGGGTGGGGTATATATTAATTGCTGTGTCTATCCTTTCTGTAGGGGTGTGAGTATATATTAATACTTGTGTCAGTCACTCTGGAATCTATTGGCACTAGTCTAGATGTGTTTAATGGATTGCCATGGTATTATGATTGCCATGATATTCTGATTGCCATGATATTCTGATCTGATTGCCATGATATTCTGATTGCCATGATATTCTGATGATTGCCATGCTATTATGATTGCCATGATATTCTGATGATTGCCTTGCTATTCTGATTGCCATGCTATTATGATTGCCATGATATTCTGATGATTGCCATGCTATTATGATTGCCATGATATTCTGATGATTGCCATGCTATTCTGATGATTGCCATGCTATTCTGATCTGATTGCCATGCTATTCTGATCTGATTGCCATGATATTCTGATTGCCATGATATTCTAATTGTCATGATATTCTGATTGCCATGATATTCTAATTGCCATGATATTCTAATTGCCATGATATTCTGATTGCCAAGATATTCATGTAAATATTATGGTCTTGACCTGAATATGTGCAGTGACAAATCCTTAATATTTGTTAGAGTTATTGCCCTTTTTGTCTAATAGTTTAATACTGTGTATGACACGATCTTGTTAGCATAACTAATCCAGCAGTTTTCAGTGAACTTTATGAAACTGGTGATGTGTACCACTGAAAAATCACTGCTGTAAGTTTTGTAAGAGTTATTGCCCTTTTTATATTAATGTAGTGTATTTTACAATCTTGAAA
The DNA here is from genome assembly GCA_030141615.1 of Unio pictorum. Classification (NCBI taxonomy): domain Eukaryota; kingdom Metazoa; phylum Mollusca; class Bivalvia; order Unionida; family Unionidae; genus Unio; species Unio pictorum. The sequence goes on from JARLTB010000214.1 coordinate 6,436,266, forward strand.
GTACATTTAGTCCTGAAGTTTGTGAAGAATTGCAATGATGCTTGGTGAAAATTGTTCTCATCAACTGAAGAAATGTATGTCAACAAATAATTTTGATTATGAAGTTGTTCTTGATGCCATTTGTAATTTGAAATATGACATACTCTTGTCTGTGTGACTAGTTACATACATTTTGATGGATTGCTATAAAACTGGTTACAAGCCTTATGATGTACATAACTAAACATCACTCATACAATATTAGATAGAGTTATTTCCCTTTTTGTTTTGTACTCTAAAAGACTGTATCACACAATTTGAAATGTTTTTAAAATAAAAAAATAAAAAATTATGGTTATCAACTGAAGATACACATATGGACAAATCTTTGTGGTGCCATAATTTCTGTAAGAGTTATTGCCCTTTTTTACAACTGTGACTGCCATTATGCTAGCAGTAATTAGTGGTGTATGTGAAATTTATCATTTATTATTAAAGATATGCATTCTGGGAAATAATGTACTCACACTTTTTTCAAAAATTCTGTTCTGTTGTTTTCAATATCAACTTGTATCCAGCATGAGGTAGGAAGCATCAGAAATGATTTCTTTCTTACAAATGTCGTCTGCTCTAAACTTATATTTCTCACTTGGTTGTATAGTTAAATTTCTTTGAAATGGAGTTTGGCTGCAGAATAAAACCAAGTTGCCTAATTGTTACATTGTAGTAATTGTTACATTGTAGTAATTGTTACATTGTAGTAATTGTTACATTGTAGTCCTGTGTAGGTGTTTAACAGAATACATATGGATGGTTTGATTCATCCAGTTTGATGGTCAGATGGCTATTTTTAGACATATCTTGAACATAGCTTAGTCTGTTTCTAAACTCAGAATTTCTAGACCATCAACTGGACTAAAAGACTCCATTTGAGAGAATTATGATTAGGTGTATACATTAGGATTTTTGCATATTTTCCAACCTCTCAGGCAGTGTTAAGGGTTGGGGTAGGGTTGAGACTCAAAAAGTGCATTTTAAGGTCACACAGAGGGGTCATTGCATTTGACCAAATAAGGAGCAGTAAGTATGAACAACAAAAATATGGTGGAAACTTAAATTTTAATAAAATATAAAACATAAGTGTTTTTTCAAGAATTTAATTCTTATAAATTAAAAACAGTTGCTAGACTTAGTAATGCCAGTCCCATTACATCATGCATATACACTCACATAATCGCAACCATACATACATACACACTCACATAATTGCAACCATACATACATACACACATGATCGCAACCACGCATGCTTACACACTCACATAATCACAACCACACATGCTTACACACTCACATTAGCATAACCACACATACATACACTCTCACATAATCACAACCACACATACATACAGACTCACATAATTGCAACCACACATACATACACTCACAATTGCAACCACACATATATACACTCACAATTGCAACCACACATACATACACTCACAATTGCAACCACACATACATTTAATAACAAAATACAGCAAGATTTTGTCTTTAACATGCATTGTTTTAATTTAATGCAGTCTTGCTGCTTTCAATAGTTCAGCTGGAGGTATAAAGTAAAGCATGTGTCATTTCCCTTCACGTTTTTACTCCCCAAAGATCTTGTTCAATTTTTCTCATCATTTGAAATATTCTGTTTGCATCTGGATTGATGTAAGGAGTCTCCAACATTCAGGTCAGGAAGATAATTTCTGACTAAAGTGATGTAAAGTACTGTCAAACATTCAGGTCTGGAAAATGATTTGTGACTGGATTGATTTAAAGTACCATCCAACATTCAGGTCAGAACAATTATGTCATTTGATTGGTGTAATGGATTCTCCAACATTCAGATCGAAAAATGATCTGTGATGGGATTGATTTAATGTACTGTGCAATATTAACGTCTGAAAAATGATCTGTGATGGGATTGATTTAATGTACTGTGCAATATTAACGTCTGAAAAATGATCTGTCACTTGATTAATGTAGTCCCTTTAATTCATTTATTACATTCTCTTGTTGTCCCCTTAATTCAGTTATTACATTCTTTTGTAGTCCCCTTAATTCATTTATTACTTTCTTTTCATTCATTTATTACATTCTCTTGCAGTCCCTCATTTTTCATTTATTACAGTCTCTTACAGTCCCCTCAGATTATTTGTTTTATCTCATTTTACTTGGAGATTTGCTAATAAGTGAAGAATGTAACATGCAGACACAAATTATAAGCAGCGTTAAAATTTAACAAAATACAAAAATAAAATGTTGATTGAATTTAGCATCCTGACATTTGTTTGGGATGAAATATAATTTAAAATAAAGGTTTGATTCAGTCACTTCTGGGCAGTTCACTTGCTTTGAAAATTGCATTTCAGTTAGTGTATCCTCTAGGGGTACAATATTGCATTTCAGTTAGTGTATCCTGTAGGGGTACAAGATTGAGAGTAAACAAATATCGACTTGGTGTCAATACTGGCAGTCAGACTGAGTTAAAAACAAATGAGGGAAAGTGAAACTCTGACTCCAATGCAGCTAATTTTAGCGCAAGTGACACCAAACCTCTACTGACAATTTAAAATAAATTTTAAGTTAGTACCTTACATAATACAGTCTTATCACAGCTAGTGACTAATTACTTTATGTGATACAGTCTTATCACAGCTAATAACTAATTACATTACACGACATAGTTTTATCATAGCTAATAAGTTAGTACCTTACACGACACAGTCTTTTCACAGCTAATGACTATTACTTTTTGTGATACAGTCTTATCACAGCTAATGACTAATTACCTTACATGATACAGTCTTTCAACTAATGACTAATTGCCTTACATGATACAGTCTTTCAACTAATGACTAATTGCCTTACATGATTGTCTTATTTCAGCTAATGACTAATTGCCTTGCATGATATGGTCTTCATTAGCTAATGGCTAATTATCTTTCATGATACAACTAATGACTAATTACTTTGCATGATACAGTCTTATTGTAGCTAATGACTAATTACCTTGCATGATACAGTTTTATTACAGCTATAGACTAATTACCTTACATGATACAATCCTATTACAGCTAATAACTAATAACCTGGATTTCATTCAAAATAGAGAAAAATGAAGGATATATAACATAATTAGCATGGTGATGCTATGTGATATTGCTACTATTACTACTACTACTATTATTACTTCTGCTGGTACTGCTATTCCTGTTTTCATCGGCTAGTTTAGCTTTAGATGGTGATTATGACTACCATATACACTCACTTATATGTCAGATCTAATTGTCAGCAGTACAGACCCAGATTCAACATTGCATAATGTGCTGGCAGTTCTGAGTCTATGCAATTTGTGAAAAGTAATGGGTAGATCAAACTTCAAAGATCTTGACCATAGGCTATGTAACTGCAGATCAGGGTCAATGTTGTTTCAAGCTGGACATGGCTATAAATAGAGTATGTATGTTACCATTAGTTGTAATGTATGGTAGTTTAAGGACTGTATGTTTCTTAATTTGTAATTAGGTCACATAAATCATGAATGTCTGAGACCACATTACTGGAGAATGCAGTAAGCCAGCCAGTTACTTGCTTTTAAGACAAATTAATTGTTAAATATAATCACTTTGACTAAATGGACTATTCTGTTTATCTCAAACTGGACTATCCTGTTTATTACCTCAAACTGGTCTATTATGTTGTTAG